>JBCNYH010000026.1:23083990-23095374 GCA_039654325.1 Tandanus tandanus
GGAAGGGGGGGAGGGAGGGGAGACCCTTCTCTCCCCGGGGGGAGGGGGGGGAGGGGTGGTGAAAACAACACCCTTTGTTAACACCGACAAAAAGGGGGGAGGGCAAAAACAACAAAACCACCCCCCCCCCCCGCCCCCCCCCCCCTCCCCTCCTTCTCCCTCCCCCCAGAAAAAAAAACAGCACCAATCATCTTTACATTCTAATAAAAAAATGTAGTGTTACTGTGGTGCTGAAGAGCCAAATTGCATTCGCTTTGATTCTGTTTCTGTAAACAACCAGACTCACGACTGGAGAGGTTCATTTGTGTTCCGTTCATCTTCATGTCTCCACTGCTGTTCCCTTTCCATCTGGTCAGTGCTGTCAGGGGGAGGAGAACGAGCTCGTAGCTCCAGGGAATTATGGTCCCCCTCGGCCTGATCTCGGTCTAACAGCCTGGAAAAATCCTTGAAGTTCTGGTATCTGAACATGAGGCAAAAAAGTATACTGACACATATCTTTAATATTTAGTTAAGGGCCCTTTATAAAAATAAATAAATAAATAAATAAATAAATAAAGATATATATATATATATATATATATATATATATATATATATTTTCACTGTGTTTTTTTTTTAAATAAATAAAGCTCTTACTGGTCCATCAGGTTACTAAAGTCTTTCTCCACACGTTGATGTTTGGGGTTGAGAGGACGGAGAACAGAAGGGAGCATGTCCTCTTCACCCTCCTCTTTACCTCCATCACTCTCCCCACTGACAGAACTGACCTCCGCGCCGACCAGGACGTCTGCATGAGCCGCAGAGGCAGCGTTCTGATCAGAGACAGACGAGAAGATACTCAGCACCACACAACTGATACAAGAATTTAAAAAACATACTAAATAAGGTTACACAATTACAAATCAATGGTATAGTGTCTTGCTCCCTCCATCACTCACTCGTTTGCCAATCACTCGTGAGTCTATCTCAGCTGACACTGGTCAGACCCACACACACACACACACACACACACACACACACACACACAGGGGCAATTTGGAACAGCCAGTTAGCCTGATGTGCATGTTTTTGGACTGTAAGAGATGAGACAACATGCAAACTCCACACAGAAACACCCTTGCCCAGCCTAGGACTCGAACCCACAACCTTTTTTGCTGTGAGGCGGACGTGCTAACCACTACGCCACCGTGCCGCCCCTTGCTTCTTCATTCATTCATTTTCTAAGCTGCTTAATCCTATTTAGGGTCGTGGGGAGACTGGTGCCTATCACAGCCGACTCTGCGTGAAGGCAGACTACACCTTGAACAGCTCGCCAGACCATTGCAAGGCCAAAACACACATACAACCATTCACACTCACACCTAGGGGTGATTTAGAACAACCAATAA
Organism: Tandanus tandanus; assembly: GCA_039654325.1. Classification (NCBI taxonomy): domain Eukaryota; kingdom Metazoa; phylum Chordata; class Actinopteri; order Siluriformes; family Plotosidae; genus Tandanus; species Tandanus tandanus. The sequence goes on from JBCNYH010000026.1 coordinate 23,085,379, forward strand.
GCCTAGGGAGGTCCTAGAGCTTAGAGTACCTCAGGCCGTGATTCGGTCTCCTTCAGAGGAGCACATGACTGAAGAGCATGACCGTTGCTTGGGGAACGTTCTATGCCCTGACTGTGTTCAGACTGTTCGATCCACTCCTTCAGCTCCTCCAACTGGATCCCTGTCTGAAATATCAGACTTTCCAGTTCCCTAAAAATCCAAAACAGTATTAAAACGACTTCTATACCATTCCATATACGCAAAGTTTTGACAATATTAGCATAGAAAGTGTTCCGTATTCACCGGTCAGGGTCAAATGCTCCTGACTTTCCTAATGTTTGCTTTTGTAGTTGTTGATGCTTTTCTCGAGCAGAAAGATAAGCCCTTTCTATCGACTCCTGACCCTGCGTTAGCCGAGAAAACCCCTGCTCACAAACAATAATGTGTTAGCAGGCAGACAACATCGCAGATATATACTGTACACATTCACTTCCTCTTACAGGGGGGAAAAAAAATTTGATGATGGTCTCTTTGTACCTGCGTCTGCTCGGAATGGTTCAGCCTCTGGCTCTTTAGTAGCTTCTCAAACTCATTAACCTGATCAAAACAAACTGTTATCAGTATGAAAAAGACGATATGGTACCAATGTCCTCGATTGTACACGGCAATGCTGAGAGAAAAGATGTGTTCAATGTCTGCACCTGTAGCTGAAATCTCGCCATCTGTTTGGAGAGTGTGTCAGTTAGTGGAGCTGCAGCAGGAGACTCACAGCAGCTGGAAGAAAAAGAGTCTACAGACGGGCGTGTGAATGTCCCTCTGGAAGCTTTCACAATGTAAAAAAATGAGAGAATCCAATTATTTATCTGCTCTCTCTGCATTTTATACTGTCGAAGACAGATTAATTAATTGTTAGTTTGATTACTCTAAAGAAAATAAAATACTAAGATAAGGTTATCACTATATCACAGCACGCTCTCACCTGAGTTGAGCCTTGGCAGAGTTGGCTGAACATCATCTGCACCCAGTTTTGCCATCTGGGCCTGGGGAAAATTCAGGGTCATAACCTTTGACCCCTCCTTCAAAACACTTGACAGAACAGGCTGGCTGGGTTTAGGAGGGTCCGAGTGCAGGCATACCTGACGTATCCCACATAAGAATATCTATTCACTTTTGTTGGTTATACACAAGACAGCTATTTCTTTTCTTTACACTGTTTATTGAACAAAACTGAATTTTAGCATCGATATTCTAGTTTTTATTTTATCACTAGTGGCTTTATTCTAACAGCACAAATAATTAAAAAAGCACATAAATAACATCGCCTATCTATATTTGCTTCTAATTTGTACTCGCTATTATAGCAAGCTTTTGTTCTCTCAAATTGTATGAACTTTTATTTGTACTTTGAGCCTTTTGGTTTTGTTTTCAAAATATATAAGCAAAAAGAGCATTCAGAGAGCGCAAACCCTTACCAAAAAAGAACAAAATAACAGAAGGTACACAGCACTCTCTGCTGGCCCTGTCGCAATACCACAGTAACAAAAACATTCTCTCTCACAATGTTCAAGAATACCTAAAAAAAATTCCCGGATCCAGAATTTGATCCGGATCACCTCCAAAATCTGATTCCTTGTTCAAAGTCCCACCTCAGGTAGAAATTTCATGATAATAAGCAGATAACTGTTGCATAATCCTGCTAAAAAAAAAAGGCAAAAATGTACCTTTCATGGTAAATATCTACCTTGAAATTTAGCCTGTTGGTGCAACAGAGATGGACAGATCGACCCCAAATTTAGTGATTAGATGCTTAAAACTGTCTTCTATCAATGTACCAAATTCCATTAAAATCAACTAAGTGGTTCTATTGACTGCCATAGACTCCAATGGTAAACAAAAGGATATTAATAATAGTAACATAAAAAATTCTAACAATTACAATAGGTGCCTTGTACATTTGGTACTTGGCCCTTAATTAAATCAAAGGTTACCGAAGGTGTATCTGCGACATACAGTGCTGTATCTCAAGAATCTTAAGTTATCTTAATACCTTAACAGCAGAGAGGAACGAGAGGAGCCTTATGAATAATCCTTCTTGCATAAACCTTACTACAGATCGCTTAATACGACCTAGTGATCAAATTATTTAGGACATAATAACTGAACACTTGTTTCAGAAATATTCAAAAAACAAGTCTGAAAGACTAAGGGCTGTCTAACTAGAGACGTGTGTACAGGAACGTAAAGGAAAGAAACACACACACACACACACTATCTCCGACAATAAATGCGCCAGAACATAGTGGAGTCTCTACAGCCAGCCATGCCTCAATAGAGGGTGACAGGATAACTGCTCCTTCTCGATAAGGCTTTCAGACCATAATGTATTTCATACCATGAGTTACCTCTACATGACCCCTGTGCCTGGGTTAATTCAGCACCCTTCCACTTTCCACTGAGCAATTACCACACTCCTGTACTTATTTCAATCATATTCTCAATTACAATTTAAATACTGTAGGTCTATGTACTAATATATACAATTCTTATGAAACTGTATAACACGGACCACTGTAGCGTCTCATTAGAATAAACAACAAGCTTCCGCCTGCATCCTATATCCTTATACCTATAAAAGGAAGGACAGATGGCCTGGGCATGAGGGGGGTAAGCTCCTTGTAATTAGCACAACAATAAATGCAGCCAGATGGAAGAAGAGCAAGCGAGTGCAATAAATCCAGAACTACTGCACTAATGTTCTTCTGTAAAAAGGAACCACTGGATCAATTCCACAAGCTATTCACTATATAAATGTTCCTTTTTCTCCTTAGCCAGTAAAAATCCTAAATGCACTGCAACACAGTATATTAGTTAACAACGTTTCTGACAAATACTGTACTATCGTTCATCTGTTTGGAAGGGAAAAGAAAGGAAAGAAAAAAAAAAGGAGGAAAGGGGAAGGCAGCGCACCATTTCAGATACAAGGTCAGTCAATGACGGGCTAAATAACACTGTCAAAGAGCATGACATCACATCCTATTTTCCTCCTATTAATCACAGTGCCTCACAGCACAGAACTATACAGTGCCTTGAATAACTATTCACTCTTTGGGGCTTCATATATTTATTTTATTGTAATATCAGAACATTTTTTCCCACAGTGTCAGTAATATCTGAGGATACATTTTTACCTCCATCTAGGAGGATATGTTTTATCTTCTGGATTTTGTGGTAGTTTCTTAGCTCGATTATACATAAATAAATAAATAACAATATAAAATTACGTGCCGATTTCCATAAAATTTCTTCCAGAAGTGGGGCTTTGGACAAGAAAGACCCTGTTAGACTTTCAACATGATCTGGATCAAATTCTGAATCCTGGAATAATTTTAAAGGATTCTTTAAAGGTACAGTGTGAATCATTTTGAAGGGTCTATTAGCAGAAATCACGTATATCATCAAAAAGTTTTCACAAACCTATAATCATTTAAAAAAAAAAGTGGCTGAGATTTTCTAGAAACTAAGAATAAGCTGTTTATATATTCATGGGGAGCGGGTCCCCTCTCATGGAGGCCACCATCTTGCAGCACCATATTTCTACAGTACGCCAGAACCATACAGGCTTCGAATGGGAGGGGTCAGGAATGAAATCTCAGTTGGATGCAGTATGGAACCTCACTACAAGATGTCATTAGATACCTCTAAATTTTACACACTGTACCTTTAACGTAGTGAGATTTTTGACATTAATTTATGATTAAATTACATGATGTAGAGTAGCTACATTAAGCATGTCACATCATAAAAGTCACTAAAGTTTCCCTATTTCTTTATTTTCCCCCATAGATCTATACCTAAGTATATGCTGTATATAACTGAATATATAACACATGCATACAACATATAGAACACATCTTGTAAAAATCATGTTTGATGCTGTTAATAAAAAGAAAAAACCCAAATGGTTAAAAGTAACACATAAAACCTTTAATTCCCTTTCATATACTTCCCAAATGTATTTTTTTTTTTTTGTAATTATTTATTTAGTATGCACTGTTGTGTGCACATACTACAACTTTATTTAAAAAAAAAAATCCTACCCTAGCTTCCAAACGTAGCCGGTCAATGGTATTCTCAGCCTCTGCATACTTCGTGAGAAGCCTATTGTAATCCTCCTATGAGGGGAAAAGGGAAGACAAAGTGTGGTACTACGTTCCCAAAGACTGTATACATGCAACAGCTTTCTACAATCTGCATATTTACTGTGCACTTGACTGCTTTCTGAATACTTGATTCTGATTGGTCAAACTGATCGTATTACTGCTGGAGCATCCATATGGAAGTATGTACACTGTTAAAACCATGTTTTTTTTATTAAACAGAGAAATATACAATTGGTGAAGCACTGAAGCAAACATTTAACTAACATTCGGAATGAGTCTCCAGTGTCAGTGCTATATAATAACCCGTCATTTTTCCAGGACTCTTTTCAGTTTCTCTGTGACATGGCATTGGAGATTAACAGACATTTAATGGCTGTTATATGTAACGTAAATAATAACTAGAGGGACACTCATAGAGTGTAAGTTACCTCTGCTACACAGCATGGATAATGTAGCAAATAGCCCCTATATGGGTACTGGTTTTAATAACTCATGTGCTCGTCTTATGATACGATCTGTAGTATGAGGATGTTACAAAATTAGTGAAAAAAATTCTCTCATTCAAAGGATTTACAAAATGGCTGTGGTTTGACCTTTGACGGCCACTCAAGGTCAAAGGTAACTGTCTCATTAGAAAATCCATATATGTATTCCTATTACTGTTCCACACTAATGGCATATCCAGGGCAAATCTACAAAACTTTACAACTTTGTTCTGACCTTCACCTTTGACCTGGTCATTCCGAAAACAAATCATCTCTGGGACTCAGGTAGGGGAGTGTCCTCACCAAACTTTGTGAAAATTTGTGCACGGGTGTGGTCAGGATTTGACTCGAAAACAAACAGACGGACAGACAAACAAATGCCAGTGATTGCCATACCTCCTCCACTAACAAATGGAATGATATAAGAGATATAAAAAGACATGAAGCTTGCAAAAAAGTATCAATTTCAGCCAGACATGTGCATCAGACAAACAAATTCTCTTCTTCTTCAAACCTGAAGCTGTTGCACCATCGTGCTGGCCTGGAGAGAGCACCGCAACTCCTCAGGCATTGTAGTACTCGAGGGCTCCTGGGAGTCAGTGGGTGCTGCAGCATCCAAGGGCCCTTCAGCATTACTAAACAGAGCCTCCTTTACAATGTCAGCGGGGGACTTGAAGACTACAGGAACTTTTGCTTTAGAGTTTTCTTTGTGAGGAGGCTTGCGGCTCTTCGGGGGCTTGTAGCTGCTTTTTGGGAAACGAACTCTGGGCTCCACTTTGGAAAAATCTGGTAATGCGTGACTCAGTTGGCCCTTCCTGAGGACAGAGACCAAACAAACAATGGTAATATGGAATTAAAGAGAACATTTTGATGCTTTTGAGCACTCCTTCTCTGAAACTACTGTACAACATGTGCACCACATGAGATGCCTTTTAATGCAACAAGGTGAGACTCGGTCCAGCAAAGAGCAGAACTAACTTCATGACGGTATGTGCATTCATGCTGCCTAATATCATGACAGTGTTAAATTCTGACCTACCTGATTTATTCTAATGGGATATCCTACAGAACTACGCTCCCCGAAAACAGTTTAAGCCTAAGCCTTGATACCTAGATACTGCAAATTCATGCCTATGGACTGCACATAATCAGGAATCATCCTTTATCAAGCTACAAAACATCTGGATTTCTGTAAAGCTGCTTTGCGACACTGACTGTATCCGAAAACACATACTTCGACACTGTTACGACGCACAAAGGCAGTACGCAAGATGTCCAAATACTAGGTAGGCATTTAAGAAGAGTAATAGTAATAGTAGTAAATATGTAGTACGCAAACATATCACATTACGCTGCATTATGACATCCCATAATTCAGCTGGAGCCTCTGAATAACCCTCTGGAGAAATTCGCAAAACGAAAATGACGGACTGGAGTGAAGCTGGCGTGCAAGGGAACTTATACCAATGTAGCACTCTACACATATCAATCAGACTTAATATAGTTTGCATATCATGTTCTAAAGCGGGCGGCATGGTGGCGTAGTGATTAACACGATTACAATTACTACGTATTTGGAAGCAGGTAAACCCCACCTCACGTCATTCAGGTCAGTGTGAGAAGTTTTGGATGGTCTGTGGCATCCCCTGCGTCCATATGTCCAGTCTTTATCTGTAGGCTGTACAGAGTTGGAGGATGGAGTTTGAGGAGAGGAAACAGGAAGCTGATGGTGACTGCAATGAAGCTCAGCAGCCTTTTGCTCCAATTCTGGTGAAGCATTTACTGATTCAGAGACACTCCTCTCTCCTTGTGGTAATCTGATATGTTGGTAAATTCCAGGGCAGCGGCTGAGCTGACTGCTATTAGACCCACCCAGCTCTGTAAGTGTTCCATCTTTAATCCCACTGCTAATCTCTGCCTCCTGTAACGTCGTTTCAGGGGGGCGGGGATGGATATGGGTCTGAGGAGTGCTTTTGAAAGAAGACGAGGAAGACACGTGGCTCTTTTCATCACAACTGTTCTGGGAGGGCGTGCGTGTTTCTAAAGTTCTGTGATTACGTTCCATTCCTTCATGGCTGGTGGCATCCTGGCTGTCCATCCAGCTATCCTGGGGGTCTATGTTTCTTTGAAGATCATGTGACTCATCTCCGTGCGTCTTGACCTCCTCAATGTCAACATCCATAATTCCTGAAAGCAGATCTGTGCTTGGCCTTGAATGTTGGATATGGATGGTCTTGTGGATGTTAAAGCGCTCCTGATCTTCTTCCTCATCATCATCGTCATCACTCCAGTCCTCTAAAGAAATACTATATTCATTATTTTCTAAAAAAAATTCATAAAAAGATCATATGCACAGTTAATAGTAATTTAAATCTTGTAAAAAAAAAAAATCAGTTTACAAGCTTTGGTTTCTATGGTAACAATTAATTCACATAGGGCAGCACGGTGGTGTAGTAGTTACCACATCCGCCTCACAGCAAAAAGGTCCTGGGTTCGAGTCCCAGGCTCGGCAAAGGCATTTCTGCTTTGAGTTTGCATGTTCTCCCAATGCTTGCATGGGTTTCCTCCGGGTAATCCGGTTTCCTCCCACAGTCCAAAGACATGCACATTCGGCTAACTGGCTGTTCTAAATTTCCCCTGGGTGAGAGGGAGTGTGAATGGCTGTGTGGGTGTTGGTTCTCAACAGACAGGCGAGCTGTTCAGGGTGTACCCTGCCTTTGCTCGGTCAGCTGAGATGGGCATCAGCCTCTACGCGACCCTAGTAGGATTAGGTGGTTCAGCAAATGAATGAATGAATGAATGAAAGAGGCAAGAGGTGAGGAACACCCTGAACAGGTTAACAATCTACAGCATGGCTCAGAAAAACCCAAACAGCCGTAAAAAAGCTGATATTTGAAGCTTTCTTGTGAAAACACTTGTTGTCATTCTGCAAGTATGGATCACCAAAACAAAATAACATTTTTATAAATACCTCTGTCCTAAGTAAATAAAATTAAAAGTTTGGTACTGTGTATGGGTGAGAGGCAGTCATCTCCTGTGGGCTGGGAGAAAGGATCAGAGTCAAGTAGCTCACCCAGGTGACAGCTGAGATCTTCCTGCACAGAAGGTGAACCTTCCTCAGGCTCTGGAGTCCCAACATCTGAAAACATGGCCTCTTCTTCTAATACAATCTTATCTTCTTGCTCCAGCTATGAGGGTGACACAATATTCAATCTCAGGCTTTACCAAACATTTACATTCAAAGAGCTTCATATGATAAGTAGCCATGATTCGGTTACCAGTGCATCAGATACATGGGTGGAGGATGATTCTTAGAACAGGTGTTGCATTGCTAGGAGTGTTTCAGGTACAGCGTCAACGTTTTGATAATTAGAGTACTTCTAGTCAGCTCCATAAGTATTGGGACATCCAATCCAGTCATCCAGTGTTCCGGTTTAGTTAATTTTGGTGGTTTTCCAGGTCTTTTGTTGTTCCTGAGCTCACCACTGTATTCCTTATTTTTAAGAACGTACCATATTGTTGATTTGGCCAATCAAATGCTCTGCTACTGTATCCCTCTGATAGACTTTTGGAACACATTATTGTGATTTCCCATGAACAGATACCAAATGCAAATTCAATTCTTGGAATAATTTCTAGACCTTCTATAGAATAGAATAGAATACAATAGAATCTATTTTATAAAAGATCTAGAGAGCGAAGTACCGAGTTGACCCTCCGCGCCATCTTTATCTTCCACTTGCTAATTTGTCATGAAATAATCAAGAAACAGGTCACAAGTAGCCATGACGCTGTTTATCAGTCAATATGTTGGGCTGTGAATGATTCGTCAACCATTAGAGTTCAGTGGTGAGAGTATAGTGGTTCTACCACAAAATACTGACCCGGAAAGGTGTGTATACTTATGCAAACAACAAAGTGTGATTAGGGGGGAGGGGCAATGTAGACAAGTGTTTTATTTACCCTAAGACCTATTTGATATACTAATATTCCTACCTCCTCTTGTGTCTCTCTCAAGCCAATGATACCCATCTCATCCATTTGGCTCTGGAAGTCCTCGTCTCTGCCTTCGTCCCAGCTAAGGGGTGAGCTGGCGGGGCTGGGGGGTGAATAGTATCCCGAGGCAGGGGTCCAGGCACGCCTGCGCACTCTGGTGGTGTTTCTATTTCGCTCCATGCTGCCTCGTTTTCACCTCTCTCTCCCTCTCTCACACCATATTCGCCAACCATATCTGTGTCTTACTGACCCGCTTGATATCCTCCATATCAGAGATTTTTCCTCACTGGCATGGCTGAGATCCTGATGATGAAACCCAAATCTGAAAAACAAATAAGAGAATCCAGACGACGTCAATCAGCTTTCTTTTTCATCATTATTATTATTATTATTATTATTTCATGACATTTCTTCTTTTCATGCTGTCACCTGCCTGGAGCTTGTTAGGAACTAAAAACATTCGCAGTTATTAACAAGCGTCATATTCTCAAGCCCCACCGTGTGCTGTAAACAAATCCACCGAGCATAATTAAACAGGTTTGAAGCACAACAGGATGAAAAACAAACAGTCGCCTCGTAGGAAATCTGCGCCGCCCAAGAGATATCACTGTAAAAGTACAACCGCTTGAAATTATCGCTGCCAATCATTGTCGTGAGCAGCACTAACACACTGGGATGAGAGGCTACACAGATTAACAAAATGTTTTCTTGACTGTAAACATCTGTCCCTGTATGCAAACTGGAATAATTCCTTTCAGAACAGCTTTTCTAATGGTGCATATTCAAAAGCCCATGAAGCTTAAGTACGAGACGCCATTACTGCATCTCTGAGATACAAAATAATAATAATAATAATAATAATAATAATAATACGTAAACATTGCTTGGAGCATGGGCAGGGTGCATCCAAGAGATGAAACTTGAAGGAATTGCGGTTTTTTTAAGTTCATCAAGATCCCCTACGATGGCGCATCAAGGTCTGTTACACTCTGATAAGCTCTACTGCGCTCTACTACGAGTCCCACGCTTTATCACGATTGGCGTCACATCCTAATACATCATAATAGTTGTTGAGCACGATCATCACAAATCCACCAAGTTCTATAATAATAAAAAAATAATAAAATAAAATAAATAAATAAATAAAAAAGAAAAAAAAAAGAAAAAAAGAAAGAAAAACCAAAATAAAAAAAGACAACATAGTGAGTTTTTTATTTAATTCTTTTTTTTATATAATTTTTTTGTTTTTTTATTTATTGTTTTTATTATTTTAAATTTGTTTATATGTATATATATATATGTATATATAGGAGTATGTGTATATGTATGTATGTATGTGTATGCGTATGTATGTGTGTGTATGTGTATGTATATGT
>JBCNYH010000026.1:23102322-23143909 GCA_039654325.1 Tandanus tandanus
ATATACACTATAATTTATTTATTTATTTACAGATGTAGTCATCATTGAATTACGTCATGTGGGCTCTGTCACTGTTTAAGGTGAAATCTGTGTACTGGGTGCTACAATGAGTGGGGCATTTGGCACATTCCTTCATTCGTCTTCAGTAACTGATTTGTCCGGATTTATTAAGAATGATCGTTCATACGAGTCATTTATATTTTGAAGAAAGAGAACCAACTAAATATGTCAAAAACTACTGGGTGGGAAAAAATTATAAAATGATTACCGTGGGATAGGTAGGACGTTCTGGGAAGGTTTGGTCAGAAATTTTGTGGCAACAGGAAAGGATTGGTCATCATTCCTTTTGGAGTGGGTCAGGACTGGTCGGAATTCCTTTTGGAGTGGGACGGGACTGGTCGGAATTCCTTTTGGAGTGGGTTGGGATTGGTCGGAATTCCTTTTGAAGTGGGTTGGGATTGGTCGGAATTCCTTTTGAAGTGGGCCAGGATTGAGAAATAAAGAAACAACAAAAACCATCTCCTGCAAGCTATAACAGTCTATATTATTGCACAATGCAACACTGTGTGTATATCCAGTATGTAAGTTAATAATAAACAAATAAGTCAAACGATGTACTGTAGATTTGCAGAAACAGAAGAAAATGTTATTATAAGATCTTTCCCAAATTGACAAGTCACTCATTTCTATATGAAGTCTAATAGCATAGCAGCATCTGACTGAGTTTTAAAGCTGATGCTTAAATCTATGTAATTAATTATCAAATATTTATTTCAGCAAATGATTTGATTAAGAATAAAGTAGAACCTGGGCTAACTTTAGAGCTGTATATGAATATATGGCAAGTATATTGATATTTGATGCACATTATTAGGGACTAATTCAGTTAAAAATACATAGCAGTGCTAGCTGTAATATTCATGATAACCAGTGTTTCTCCACAGATTCGTGTATTGAGTGAAATGGTCAACTATAATGCTCCAGACTACAGAGAGCAAAAAAGTATGCGCTAAACTACAAGGCTAAAGAGGACGGATATAAAAATAGGAAAAACACTGACAGTACAACAGTTATTAGAGGCAGTGGGGACTCAGTGGTTTAGGCTCTGGGTAATTGAACAGAAGGTCGATTCAAACCTCAATACCACCATGCTTCCACGGTTTGGCCCTTGAGCAAGGACCTTAACCCTGAACCGCTCAGTTGTATCCCATAAGGCCATAAATGTAACTTCTCTCTCACTCAATCCTACCACTCAGTCAAACCACTAAATCTTACTACTAGGTTTGAGCAGAGTCTCACCCTGGACAGCTCAGCAGACCATCACAGAGCCAACACACACACACACACACACAACCATTCACACTCACACCTAGGGGCAATTTGGAACAGCCAATTAGCCTAACGTGCATGTCTTTGGACTGTGGGAGGAAACTGGAGTTCTCAGAGGAAACCCATGCAAACACAGGGAGGACACGCAAACTCCACACATACACGTCCAAGCCTGGAAACCCAGGACCTTCTTGCTGCGAGGTGGACGTGCTAACCACTACGCCGCCGTTCCGCCCCAACTAAACTCTGATTTTAAATATTGAAGTATAGTTAAATATAAATGCAGTAGTTTGTTACTCAGCTGGGTTCGAATGGCTTCAGATTATGCAAACATCTTCAAATCGTCCAAGTGCCAGCAAAAACACTGCCAAAAGATTCCCACACGCCTGACGATGTGAGTAAAAAAAAAACACCACACAAATTACAGGATGAGCACTCGGATCACATCAGTATAAGAAGAAAGAGCAAACAGGACTGTAATCAAATGTGCGTGTGTTCAGGTCAGCATTCTTTTTCTTTCATCCTACACTTGTTCTTCAGGTACAAAGCCACAAGTGCAAGCCACCAGACGTGCAGTGCACACAGCTGGACTGTTTGCACATGCCTGGACCAGGTTCCTGAAAAAAAAGAGAGAAAAGCCTTGCTTTGTAATAGTAGTGTTTAAAAACCCAGTAGAATACACAGAGTTCAGCATGACTTCTTGAACGCTAAGCGTTAAGGATATCTGACAGGCACGTCGATTCAGGAATTAGATTAAAGTGAACTAGTCAAAGCTCTGCTTCTTTCGCTGTAATCAGCAGTGAATTTAAACAAGCCTGATAATTATCAAGGGAATATCGACGAGGACTCATACATGCACGTTTTATTAGATGTTTTTTTTCCCTACTTGGCTTAAACACCTGTGGTATGTAAATGATCAGATCAGAACCAAAATGAAAAATTATTAAATAAATGACTTCATAAATTCATTTTCTAAGCCGCTTAATCCTAATTAGGGTCGCAAGTAGGCCAGCACCTATCTCAGCTGACTCTGGGCAAGGGTGGGGTACACCCTGAACAGCTCGCCAGACCATCGCAGGGCCAACACACACACACACACACACACAATCATTCACACTAACACCTAGGGGCGATTTGGAACAGCCAGTTAGCCTACTGTGCGCGTTTTTGGACTGTGAGAGGAAATCTCCCACACAAGCATGTGGAGAACATGCAAACTTCATACAGAAAGCCCGAGCCTGGGAATCGAACCCAGGACCCTGTTGCTGTGAAGCAGGTGTGCTAACCACTACACCACCCTAACCAGTTTTAGTAAATGCATATTATCTGGTTTTCATTCCTGTGTCTGACTGTGAAAATTATATTATATTGTTATTCTTCTTCTTCTTATTATATTATTATTATTATTATTATTATTATTAATATATGACAATAAACAAACAAAGACAGAGAAAAAAATAAACATTTTGCAGTAAACAAAGAAGAAACTAAATAGATAAATATATAGAGGGATAGAATACTAAATATTCAAATTACTCACAAAATATATAAATAAAAACACTGATTGGCTGGAGTGCCTTTGAGTGTAAATTTTGGACACATAGTTTTTCAAGATGGATGAATTAAAACAAACAAATACAGGAAAATATATTTATAACACAATATATATAATTATAAAACAAACAAATTATTTATTAAACACAAAAATAATTGGTTAAGTAAATAATACATCAATGAAAAGAAATAATATTTACACAAATTGGTGACTTTAAAAAAGATTACACTTTTTAATAAAGCTATTTAATTATTTTTAATTATTTAATTATTTTTAATTATTATTTTTAAAGATATTGCCTCGCGTCCACAAAATCATTACTTGAAATACTTTTGGTAACACCCACAAATATCTCGTGGAAATATGACTCCATTGTATAAATATCGCCAATTATAAATTTCCCACCACCCACGCGCCAAATCAGTTTTGAGACATTCCGACATTCTTTGTGTGACTTAAGCAGGGGGACGTGCTCGGCCTTGACGTTCGTTAGCATGCTAGTATTTCCTATGCAAACGTAAACAGAGCGAGCACAAAGATTTCATTACATGCCTTCTTAAGACCGTAAATTTATTAATATTTCTTCATTATATGTCTTTTTCATATTGGTAGATCTGATCTTTGATCTCTACATCACCCTATGAAATTGCTGGCAATGAAACGGAATATTTCAGGGTCTTATTGGGTGGAAATAATACAGTTCATCAGTACAGGTATAACATTCCATAGCATGTAATAAACAGTTCATTAGCATTCTTTGTAGTATTGCATACAGTTCATTAGCATTCTTTCTTAGTATTGAATGCATTTAAACTGTAGATGGAAAGCAGATGACGTTACATCTGAAGGGCTAAACAGCAGCCAGTGTGCAGATGTGTATGCGTGTATGTGTGTGTGTGTGCATGCACAGGTGTGTGTAACCCCCCCCACACACACAGTATAACACCCACACAAAATGAGAGATCGCAACTCTCTCTCTCTCTCTCTCTCTCTCTCACACACACACACACACACACACACACACACACATACAGAGAGAAAAGACTAGAATCCCTCTCTCTAACTCGCTCCTACTCTTCTGTGGTTATGTAACCTGAGTGACACATCAGGACTCAGTGCTACACGTCTCCTTCTCTCTTTTCACACTCTGCAACTTTTCATTAGTTACACTCACTGCACATCACCACCGCTCTCCTCCGCCTGATTACCTTGTCTTGTTCCAGTTTCTGCTATCATAATTAGATAAAGCACCACTTTGTTTTTCTCTGGATCACCAGTTTTCTGGAAAAAAAAAAAAGTCTGAGGTACAGATCCAGGATAAATGCTTATGGAGTGGGTTTTCAGCCTTCTCTCTCTCTCTCTCTCTCTCTCTCTCTCTCTCTGTCACCTCTCTCAGCCTAACAGTATGAACTGTACACTCTGCCTCAGCGCTTAATTCCCCTAGTTTAAGAATAATAATTACATGACAGTTAACAACAGTTAAAAAACAAAAATACCCAGCATAAACAATGAAATGAACCATGCTGACAAGCAATAAAAGTGTGATTATGAGAATTGTTCCTGCATCTCTTCTAGGATCGTTTGCTTGTTTGTCAGTTTGATGTGAACAAAATCCTAACCACAACTGCACACAGATTTTCACCCAACTTAGTGGCGACACTACCCTACCTGAGTCCCAAATAAAATTAGATTTTTAAATGTCAAGGTCATAGGTGAAGGTCAGAGCAAGGTCACAAGTGCCGATAGTCATGCCATTATTATGAAACATTATAACATTCTTAGGGTCGCGGTGAGGCTGGAGCCTATCCCAGCCGACACGGAGTGTACACCCTGAACAGCTCGACAGGCCATCACAGGGCAACACACACACAAGCATTCAGACTCACACCTAGGGGCAATTTGGAACAGTCAATTAGCCTAATGGGTATGTCTTTAGACATAGGAGGAAACCGGAGAACCTGGAGGAAACCCATGCAAGCACGGGGAGAACATGCAAACTCCACACAGAAACGCCTGAGTCCAGGACTTGAACCCAGGACCTTCTTGCTGTGAGGCAGGCATGCTTACCACCATGCCACTGTGCGTCCAATATTGACTTTCAATGACAATGACAATGACCTTTGACCTTGTGTGACCTTCAAAGGTCAATCCTCAGTCATCAGGTAAATCCTTCAAACAAAAGGGTTGCTTTTTTGAGGCTAATTTGGTCCACAGACTATAGAACATATCATAAGATGAACACATGGGGAATTAAAGACTGTTCCCATATAGGGCCTATTTGCTACAGGGGTAGAGGTTCCTTCAAGTTTTTACTTGTAACGGTGTGATTTCTGTGCCCAAGCTATGGTGGTACGATTTATTTTATTACAGCTGCATAGCTGAAATATTATTTAGCAAACACTGAGCCTCCTTCCATTTTGGTCTCTCCATGGCAGCACTTTCTGCTTCGCCACCATATTCTACCCATTCCACCAAACACTGAGTGAGGCATAAAAATTCCTGTCCTATTTCCTGTCCCATGGTGTGAATGCACACTAATAATGTGTTCCTATTTCAGTATAAATAGGCTACTTCACCTAACACACGGGTGAACAAATCACTAGTCCATGCTCCTGGGACTAGTATATGTCTGGGCTTTTAGGTTTTCATTCACAGACCCTATATCCATCTTATTTACTTTGACAAAACTAAAAACATTCTGGTATAAAACCATTAAACTGAATGAGCTTTACAGTAAAAGCACCCTGACGCTGTAGCTAATCGTTACTACACTGCATACATCAACCAAACAGTGATCTGGTTCACAGTAAAACAGCCAAGCAGATGTTTTAACCTACAAAAAAAGCCCAAATTCCACCCTTTCAGCATGTCTTGTTTTTGCTATCCTTTCATGTGCGTTTTGTCTAGTCTGCCAT
This sequence comes from Tandanus tandanus, assembly GCA_039654325.1. NCBI lineage: Eukaryota > Metazoa > Chordata > Actinopteri > Siluriformes > Plotosidae > Tandanus > Tandanus tandanus. Next base: position 23,108,122 of record JBCNYH010000026.1, read on the forward strand.
GCACTTTTGTTTGGGTCCTCTCTCTACCATTGTTTTATTACTTAATGTGCACCTGTTTCACGTTTAGCCTGGGTCTCACTAAACCCAAACCTTATTTTATAGTTCTGTGTAAATTATGCTGAGGACTGTCTGTATTTTGACCCCCGTAATGGACTGTAATACCGATTTCAATGGTAAATAAAGGACACCCTGGTTTTATGCACTTCATACTCTATCTCATATAACTGCGTGTTACATTTTCAGAATCAGGATGATGCAGGTCGGTGAAAACAGAAATTACCTCAAAGTTTCGCTTACGCTGAGGTCTCACATAAGCGGTTGAGATGTCAGAACCATGGCTAGGACTATCGTGGCCATTCCAGAAGTCTTTTACAGGGGGAAAAAGACACGCTTTGTGGTTGAACTGATCTGGTGCTTCGTGTTTCTGGGAATGGAAGCTACGCCCTCCTGGTTCTCAAGGTAGCACCTCAGCTCTCAAGTATTCTAACATAAATTCCTGAAACACTTACAGGATCATGTCGGTTGACCCCCAAATGGCAAAAAAAAATAAATTTCATATTCATCTACAGTGAAATAATTCCAGCTATGTGAGACGGGAGCGTAAGTAACGATGCTATGTGGACAACTCAGTTGTGGCTTGGAAACATGAATCCGACATTGACATGTCTTTTCTGCAAAAGAACGAATGTATACAAGATGGTCAAAACAAATCTAAAGAAATACTAGATTTAGCAAATTTACTGCCATCACAGAGATGATGGATTAGCTGATACATAAAGGGTTTGCCCTGAAGTTCAATACACATAAATGAACATCCGCAGAGCTGTGCAGGAAAACAGGAAACACATCTGTTACAAGTTCTGCCATCCAGTCAGATGATAAACTCCAGCATGAAGCCCTTTTTGTGAAATCTAATAGTATTTAATTGTGAAAATTTCTCTGTCCTGAGCCATGTGACTTTTAAAGTAAATAAAAGGAACCGATTTGAATGGAAGTCTAACCACATGGTCTTGATAATACATTTATTTATATTATTCTTGTGCAGATAGTCCTGAATACTCATAAACATATATAATGCCATCATCTCGGGTATGTGTCATGGAAAAAAGTGATAAAGGATGCATTCTTTTATAAAATGATAGAAATTCTGACATGGGGAATGAGCTAAAAGTTCTAACACAGACACTGAATTAAATTTGTTTTATGACTAGGAAGAGACTCGTGTAAAAAAAAAAAGGACTCGGGTAAACACTGATATCATCCAAAGATATGGTGGTGATTTTTTTTTCAGACTGAGCAGTGTCATGTACCAGTTTTCAAAATGATAAAGCTGGGCTTCACCAGGTGCCTTTATACAGTATCTACACTGAGAATTTGTCTTTGACAATGTCCGATAAGAGAAGATCAGCTTGCCAGAGAGTAGCGGTGACTTCACGCCAATGAGTTTCAGTCCTCATCTTCTTGAACACCTGAGAGGTCTTACAATGCCACATTAAACTCTGTAATAAGGAAGTCGATGTAGTCCTTCTCTTTGGTCTTGAAAGCCTCAGCGATGAGGCAGGCTGCTTCTCGATGTTCTCGTCCTCTCAGGGAGATCCCGTTCACCTCCAGAATCACCTGACCCACCTTCAGCTGCCCACAGTTATGAGCTGAGCCTCCTCTCTGAAAGAGACAGAAAAATGGTTTATACAAAAACAAAAGGTATTAAAGTGTAAAGTGAAACTCCACCCAGTTTTAAAAAATGTGAGAAACTGGCCAAGAGGCTGACAGGGGTTGGCAGGGAAGAATGGAGATTGGAGCAGGTTGAGGATTATGGGGTTGTAAAGGACTCCCACTCAAGGGTGGGGGCTGGGAGAGGTGGGCTGTCCGTCTCTGATTAGAGGACCTAAACTTTATTTTATTAAATAGAAATATCAAGATGTAGAGTTGTATCAAACGGTCGACTCTAAGCCAGCATGGGCCTTGAGACAAAATATGGTCTTCTGAATCATTTTAACCCATAAAATGTTGATTTTATGCATAACAATTTGCATTTTGTCAATATCAACACCAACATTGATGTGTTTCAACACTGCTGTTGTTGGTGTTGGATCACCCATTTCCAATGCTGATGTGCCCATGGCCAGGGAATTAATATCTACTCCTGGCTGCCTGGATAGCTGTCACCTCTTCTCGAGTATCTCACTCTCTCTTTCCGCCTCCCTCGCTTCATTAAAAGCTATTCCCGTTCGCCCGTCTCTCCACTGAGCCTTTTATTCAATGTATTAATTTGTAGCCAAGCCAACCATAATGAGTACTTTTTATTGCACTTTAGGCTTGACGAGCTCCAGCTTTAACTCTAGCTCATGATACATGCAATCCTCTGAGAAACTGAAGCCCTGCTGTTAATCACCATACGCTTACACTCTATCACTGCTCCAGACATACAACGTCTCCCCAGTAAGCTTATTTAGACTTACAGAATCGTGTTTGTAGTTAATATGGATTTACAGGCATTAGAGCTAATATCCAAAACATTCCTTATGGTTTAATGAAAATGTTGACCTAAAGATTGGAAAAATGTTGCCTGGTCAAACAATGACGAGCAGATGGTAAAGTCAGAATTAGGAATCAACAGCATAAGGTCAAAGTGTCAAAAGTTCAGGCTGCTGATGGCGGTATAATGGGATGAGGAGTCTTTTCTTGGCACATACGGGCGTCAATAGCAATCAAGTATTGCTGCTAACCATGTACATCCCTTTAAGGCCATCTTAAAACTGCTACATTCAGCACAATAATGTTTTGTTTGTTTTTTGCTTCATGGACATCGTATCCAATGGGGCAAGTGCGAACGGGTCAGGCCAATGTGAGGATAAATATTCCCAGTGTTTTTACTATTACCCATTTCTACTGCTGGGTGGACAGAGGCACACTTGTTGTTAAGACCTTGCCCAGCACGGTGGGGGATTTGAACCAACAACCTCTCAAACCATGAGCCCAGCACCCTTACCACTACACCACCAACCCCATGTGGCATGTTAGAGATCAAAAGCCATCTCAAATGGGCTGCATGAACACAATAATGAGTTCAGTGTAATTGAATGGCCTTGACAGCCACCAGATCCAAATTCAATAGAGCACCTTTGGGAAGTGGTAGAATGGGTGCCTCGCAGCATGAATGTTCAGCTGCCAAAGCTGCAGCAATTATATCATGCAATCATATCAACATGGACCAGAATCTCAATGGAATGTTTCCAACACCTTGTGCAATCTCCATCATGAAGATCTGAGGCTATTCTGAGAGCAAACATTGTTTTCCTAATAAGGTGGTCGATAAGTGTGTACGCAGTATTGAATCCTTTGCAGTAATGTCAATGGAGATGACTGCAGTATGTCATAATACATCTCCATACCATATCTCTGCCAAAGTACATTTTAATTAAAATCTATTCATAACAGCAGCTTATGAACACCCCAGTGACCTGCTTGTCATGTTCATCTAATAAAGTGAAGAAAACATTAAACTTGAAGGGCACACGGAAAGTGCACACCCCTGCCAAAAAAAAAAAAAAAACCCCACAAAGTACACAGCAACCCTGGCTGGGTATGATGTAATAAGCACAATTCTCACCCTATCTTACAATATAAATGAATATTCATAAAATGCCAGAATGTGATCTGGATCATCTCTAAAATTGAATGGAGTCTTAATTGCACCATACTCCACCCCCCATAAAAAAATAAATAAATAAATAAATTTAAATCCATTCATAACCCTTTGTGTAAAGTTGCTACCAAACCAACCAACCAACCAATGGCAACAAAAACATAACTTCCTTGGCTGTTGTAAAATTCCACTTTAACAGCTATATATATATATATATATAGTTTGTTCTGTACTGTATACTGTACTTTATGTATAATGACTCAGACTCAGTTTAGTTACTATATTTCTGAGTCTATTAGTAAAGTAAAGTAGTCTATTAACATTCAACAATATAATTCATACTCATTCATACTAGATAACTTCCATAACACCCGCAAACATTTCCTTCAAGCTTTAGATAAATCTTCACAGGCATCACAACTCAGTTTGTACAACGGAGAGCCATAAAACAAACAGCAATATTGGTGAAATAACCTGTAACTACATTTTATATCAGGATACACATGACCACAGATCTCATTCTTATTTCTATGGGGACTTGGAACCCTGAGCCACATGCACGTAAAAAAAATTAAGCATGACAGGAATATGATAGCTAGGTTTAGGAGCAAGAGTAGAAAAGTGAGCCATAGATGAAATCCCTATGTCTCATAGTTGCTGACAGTGACTGACAGTGAATTGTTAACATCTGGCTTTTTTGCCACTGATTTACCATGGCTGCCATAACTAACCGTATCGGATGCGCGGCCTATGTATTCTACATCATTATTTAACACTGAATTTTCTGTTCACTGCCATTCACTAGCTGATCCATGTTCATTTGTATCACCTGTCTTGTTAATTAAATTATCCGTTAAGCGAATTCATGTTCTGTGTTGCCGCAAAGATTTTGTGTGTGTGTGTGTTTGTGTGTGTGGTCATATTACATCATCACACAGAGAACCAATCAAAACAACATTAGCACTCAAGTGTCCATACTCCCAGCATGCACATCTGCAGTCTGAGACCCAAATTAAAAACATTTAAAATTAAAATGTTTAATGGTTAATGCAGACATATAAGACAGTTGTACACGACATAAGGTGTAAGTTTGTGTATTCATCTTAGTTCTTTGAGTCATGTAAAGGAACTTGGTGTGTTTTTACACCATTGGGAAACATAGTGACAAAATCTACATTTATTCTGGCGCCAATCAGCTTCAAGCCAGCTATAGTGTTGGCACAGATAGACGGACACAGGACAGACATTGAAATCATGCTCCATGCCTATGGGGCTCTGCTATTAACTATTGTCTTTCTTTACAGAACAGCACCATGTGTCAAAACACTGTGTTCATACAAGGTTAAAAGCAGAGCCATATAACCATTTCATGACATTGGTTGTACCCACCACATTTTTGCTAGTCATGCACAGAATCATTAGCACAAAATCTAGCAAACTAAGTAGCAGCTAAGAGCCAAGTGGCACATCATCTGATTTCCAACAGGTCTATTAAAGCTTGTGACTATTCATAAAAGTAATTGAGCTAAATTAACTGAACAAAAACTCTTCCAAGCTGCTGTGTTGCATTTAATGATTTCTCATTTATTAATCATCTTGTGGACTTGTAAAGAACTTGTTTGCAGATAATTAAGCTGATGGTTTACATGCTGAATCGAGCTGCTTTACACTCAAAGAGGAAAAGGTCTGTAGGTAGACATAACTCTAAAATCTTTTAATAGGTGACATGTCCTGAAAAAACAAAACAAAAAACACAAAAGCACTTGAAGAGTGCAAATCTCTGCCAAGAAAGGGGGAAAAAAAAAAACTAAACAGAAAGTGCACAGTACTTACTGATGGGCCTGCTGTAATAACACACTTCCAACAAATTGTCCAATCTCACAATATTAAAGAAACCTTAATCAAATCCCAAATTTGATCCAGATTATCTCCAGAATTTAATGGAGACTCCCTTAAGCCGTACTCCACCCCTCCAAAAAAATCATTAAAATCCATTAATAATGTTTTGCATTAAGTTGAAAAAAAAAAAAGGCTTGTCTTTATATGAGTCCTGCATTAGACTGACGACCTGTTTAAGCTCTATCCCCGCCCCATTTCTGAAGTCAGGTGGGATTGGCTCCAGCTTCTCCTGCAACCCTGATGAATAAGCATTACAGATAATAGATGGATGTTCAGTACTTCTGGATGTTCAGTGCTTCATAGTGGAGGTGCGAGGAAAACTCGACTTGCAAGTGCCTTTTGAATGGAATCATAAGTGGACTTTCACTGTCTGACGAAACCACATTTGGTTCTTTTGTCTCAATTTCACCAAGTCGAGCTGCCCTTGGCCCTCATTAGGCCGTTATGTGACAGACGGCAGGGGGCTCCTAATTGAACTTCTATATTCTGCCTTTCAAATGCTTTAAGAGGCATAGCAGATTTTTTAAAGTCATAAAATCGAATGCCACAACTTTTTAGCCCAGCCTGGAGAATCAAAGCAGAACTGATTTAAATGACAATGAATCCTGAAATGTACTTTAATGTACGGGAGGAAGACAGCTATTGTAACTAAAATAGATAGCATTAACACTGAAGCTGACACAAGTTTCTCCCAGGATCCATTTCTCATAAGTAAAACTGAAAGCGTTTTTTAATTTACACTATAAAGTTTGTAGACAAATGACCTTCACACACATATGTGCTTCTTCCCATCCCCTACAATATATCTGGGTGGCACCGTGGCTTAGTCATTAGCAGTGTCACCTCAGAGTGAGTAGGTTCAACCACTCACACACACATTCACACCTATGGACAATTTAGAGTAACTAGCTAACCTTATATGTATGTCTCCGGATTGTTGGAGCAAATGAGAATCCGGAGAAATCCATGCAAGCACATTTCACACAGAAAACCCCTCACATGAGATTCAGATCCGAGTCCAAATTACTTCGAGAAGTAAAAACCATTTCATGACTTGAATTTCTTCTATCAGATGTGTAATCCAAATGCTCTATGAGCCAACGCAGTCCTGCTTCATGATTATGCTTGCATACGATTTGCATGCATGAGTTAAAAACTGAGAGTGTATCAGGTTACACACTTGTATGGTGACGATGCGTGGCAGGGGCTGGCGTGTGTTGGCTCCTCCTTCGATAGCGATACCTAGCGTGCTAGCACTCTTTGGGACTCGCACCAGAGTTGACATGGGTTCCAGTAGACCGGGCTGTCAGAGTCACGGCCAGGTTTGCACAGAGAGAAATAGAAAGACAAGAATAATAAACAATTTCTGTAAGAGAGAAACAAACACAAACTCAGTTGGCTTTCATACCAGATTTCTGAGATTTTTACACCAAACACACACACACACACACACACACACGAAAAGGTGACAATCAGTGCTTTTAGCACGGCCTTGTGTGCATCTGTTAAGTAGTATTCCCCGTGTCTATGTGTAAAGTGGAGCTCGCTTTCATCTCAGAGAGTTCATTTGTTAATGACAGATGAAATGAAAACAAAAGGAGGTGAATGAGAAACAAATATAAAGCATGATATTCAACTCAAATTCGAAGCAAAGCTCAGCCACATGATCCTTATGCAATAGTTCAGTACACATTCATCTAGTTTCTCTTTTAGGCTTTTTTTTTTTCAGACGCGAGTTTTCTCACTCTCTCTGTTTCTCTTGGTCTCACCGGTTTAACGCCGCTCCCCTCCCCTCCCCCTGCACTCTCTCTCAGTGGCCGAGTTCGTGCAGAACGTGGACTGCTCTCTTTGCTCAGACGTCTCGACTCTGCGATGTCCACCCCACTGTCCTCGCTCAGTGTCTGTCCTCCGTCAGAGAGCTGAGACAGAGTGGATCCTACAGCGCAGACACATGCACAAGTGGAAGGACTCATTTATTTATGACACTATACAATATATCTCTCTTATATTGTCACTGAAATGCAAGACGTCTATAAAACAGAAGCGACATGCACTTCTTGAGCAAAGACTTAAAGCCAGGGCCGTAGCTGGAAGAAATATAAATTTATCATCAACACTGATACCTGTTGCTATGGTGACTGGTAAAGTTTGTTATTATTAAATGCTATTAGAGCTATAATAATATGCTCGAGGCTCATTCCAAAACAGAAATGATTGTGTTGTGTTAATTTTTTTTTCTTGAGATGACAGGGCTGCATGTAACACACATTATGTAAACATTTACCCTATCATTTAGGTTTTATGTACATTTTCTTTAATGTTTTGCTTTACACTGCTGTGTACATAAAAAAAAAAAAATAAAAAAAAAAGATTTTTCTGCCCAATTTAGTCTTAGCCAACTCCCACCCGCCGAATATGGCCCCCTCATCACACAACCACAACCTTCATGACAAGTGATGCTGCTACCATATTTAGGGACAGCCTAACACACTTGAGGCCGGTGAAGTAGTGGTTAGGGTGCTGCTCATGATTGAGAAGTAATGGGTTCGAATTCCCATTAGACCCCACCGTGCTAAGACCCCTTGGCGAGGTCTCAACCACAAGTAAAAATACTGGGAAGGTAACCTGCGACGGACTATCATCCCATCTGTTGAACTGTTGTTATGCTACAGAAACCAGGATAAGCTCCGACTGTGATGAGCCACTAGGCTCGGGTGTTAAAAGCCCAACAGCCTTACCTTTACCTAACACACTTGGAGAAAAAGCACTATCTGCCCCCTTGTATGCATGAGTTCACAGACGTCCAGGTGAAGGTATACCATCCCTCTCTCCCATGAGAGCTCGGGCAATTAGCTCCAGGCTGTGGTTTCTATGTTAATAATTCAAAATATACCAAAATCTTTTATTACTTTGAAGGAACATACCTCACACACATGGTAATAGTGTACACCACAGTGTACCCTCGGGCCAAATCCGGCATGCCAACTCATTTTATGTGGCCTGCGAGAGCTTTCAAGGAATAGGATTATCGTACATTCTTTGCATCAAACCTAATTCATCATTCTTCCACTAGGTAGCAGCAACCTTTTTCAAGTAAACAGCTAGTCATTCACCTCAAGAAAGAGTCCAAGCTGGCTTGTCGCAATTAAGCATTGTTAGGAATGAAAAGTGAATAAAGGAAAAGTGGACAAATGCCTGGAGTAATCATTTTGCCATGCAGATTTAAAGGTTGCCCTCTCTGAATAGATATTCAGTGATTATTTGTCCCTCAATGACCTATAAATTTAGTACGTAACCCTCAGCGAAAATGAGTCTGAGACCCCTAGTGCACACCATATATCAGTGACCGTCATTTAAAAGGAAACTGATTTATCTGACTTTTTCTTGACTACTTCACCAAACACATGCATAATGAACAAGATAAATTGAACCAGTGATACCACCAATGAACCAGGAACCAAGAGCAGGTTCCACCCCCTTTCCTACTTTGTCCTATCTGCTGCTATTACTGAGCAAAATGCTGATTGAGGAGATGACGTTTTTTTATTGGCCACTTTTTACAATCCAAAAATCCTGATGCATAAAACTAGTTCTGCTGTTTTCTAAATGACATATAAGGGACATATTTCTAAATGTCCTATTTCACCAGAAAATGCTGCATTAATAAAAAAAATGTGCTATTTTTGTTGTGTAACTGTGTGATATGCTGGATCTCCTCACCTCTGCTTTGGGGAAGTGGTCTGACCTCGTTGACGTCAGGCTCTGCGTTGGGCCTGTGCACCTCCACCATGACAAAGTGTTGGTTGGAGGACAGGGATGAAGGAGAGGTTTTAGGTTTTTCTGGACTTAAGAATGGAAGAGGAGGAGGAGGAGGAGCAGAGGGAGCTGGGACTGCCGGTGCAGGAGGGGGTTTCAACCTATTAGGGGATTGGACTCGAGGGAAAGGACCAATCAAGTGCTGATTCACCATGGACAGCTGAGCTAACGGAGGCTCTTTCTTTGGGCCACTGGGAAGGGGTTTAGGTTCTTTGGTAGGTGAGTGGGAAGGTGTGCTGAGCTGCAGGTCAGAATTAGATGAGTCAGATGGGGGGCGTTTGCTGGGGGAGGGTTTACGACTGGAGCGGCGCTGTACACGAGGGGGAGGAGGGGGCTTGAAGGAAGGTGGGGATTCTGAGGTCGACCCCATTTCATCCTAGGATGGAAGAACAGGGCATCTGATGTTAAACTAATTAAAGTATAAAATGTCTAGAGTATGTCGTACACAGAAACATACAAACCATTTAATCATTCAATTATCCAGCACTAAAGCCTTGCACGAAATAATGAATTTACTCATTCATCCAGGGGAAAAACAACAATCAAAACAATGAGGGAAAAAAAATGATGGAAAACAAAGCAAAAATAAAGAAATAAATCATGCAGCAGAAATTGAACAGATGGAGTGACGAGAGAGAGAAACTAATCAAAGGGGTGAGTAGGAGCTGTCTGAGTGGCGTTCCTGGGACTCAAAAATCACTGGAAAACTCCAGCCACACAAATCCCAGCCTCAAGGTGTCTGTTGCCGTGGAAACGGTTGTGACGAGTTGATTGGGTTTTATTAGAGGTCTAACACATTGCTTACCCACATTGACAAAGGAGCACCTGTCTTTCGTGCTCGGTCCTCATAAAACAGGACGACGGGTGACACCCACACACCTACATAGCCACCCACCCACACACACAGTGTCATTACACACATATCAGAGGCTTTTATCTAATCACTATCTACTGCATATGTAGTCCAGTTACTGCAGTCAACCACTCTGACATTTCCTTGGACTAAAAAAAAAAAAAAAACCTGACAGCTTTCATAAAACTCACTTATAATCTTTAAGAGCAGTCTCGGGGCAGTTCCATGGGCATCAATGTTTATATTGGTAGAATGCTTTAATTAATGTCAGTCAAAGTTATTCATAAATTAAATTTTCAATCTTTATAATGAATCTTTAGAGATTTTAGTTATGTGTTGTGAATGTTATCACTAATTCTGTAGCAGTTATAAAAAATAATCTCCACATCAACCTGACTTGAAGTTAATGATTGTCACGGTACTGAGAAACCACAATACTCCAACCTTATAAAACGTTATAGGAGAAGTCACTGTGCAGGAGGAGATTCTACCAACTATTATATGCATGGATTTGTTTTCCTTTGAATTAGTTAACTTCAATTAAAAGTTGGATTTTTCTCATTTTTTCAGCGTGAGATGAAGCAACTTCTGGGGTACACCCTGAACAGCTCACCAATTTGGGCATGTTTTTGGACTGTGGGAGGAAACCGTAGTGCCTGGAGGAAACCCACACAAGCACGGCAAGAACATGCAAACTCCATACAGAAACTCCCCAAACCTGGGAATCAAACCCGGGACCTTCTTGCTAACCACTGCACCACCGTGACGCCTGTGGTTAGGGTTGTTACTGATAATATACTGATCAGAAGGTTGGGGGTTCAATCTCCAGTATCACCAAGCTGCCACTGTTGGGTCCTTGAACAAGGCCCGTAACTGCTCAGTTGTAAAAAATGAGATAAAGTCTAAGTTTCTCTGGGTAAGGGCGTCTCCTAAATACTATAAATGCAAATGTAAAATATACAGTTAAGAATTCAAGCAGCTCGACAAAACAGCTGATTCACTACATCATGGATTATATACACTGTAGTGAGCAAGTGGACATTTCGTATGCAGCAATTGATGTTCTTTTCCTATCTACTATATGGAAACTACAAGTCATCCAAGCCACCAGAATGACTTTTGCTCTTATTACTTCTGAGTTGGAAAGGTGTAAAAGTACTTCGGAACAACTTTGGCAAGAGATTTATCATGCGTGACTCAGACCTAAGACCTAAACTGTTTACAGTGTAGCATCAGAGTACAGTCTACAGCCAGAATTCAAACAACCACTCTCAGGTTTACATTACAAGTGATCCAGTGTTAATAGGTCATCAATAATAATTACAACGCTTATTAATATGCAAACATTCTACAGATGTTGTAGATCTTTTTTTGTTTGTTTTTTTGGTGTTTTTTTTTTTTTTTTTTAACTTCCAGAGTGAACAGCACCACAAACTAACCAACAAGACCTTTTCCATGTTCGCTTTCATGCCTGAAATGTTCTGTCACGTTGCTTAGATGTGTAATTTCTGCAGAAAAGACTTGTCATAGCGTTTCCACCTGAGTGGTGTGTATGTGGCTGTGCTCAAACCGTGCCGCCGAGCTCACCAGGGAGACATCAGGAAGGGTGTTTCTACTCTCCTGGGCATCTTCTCCATTAGTCTCCACTGCAGTGTCATTCTGAGAATAAGATGGAGAGCATAAAGAAAAAAAAACAAAACAAATGTCTACCTAACAAATGTCTAATCCAAACTGCATTTAGTTGAGTCTGTATCTCTCAGAGGAGTCATCACAAAACAATAGTGCCTTGAGGTACTATTTAACATGCACACTCACTCTCAGACACTCAATTCCTCTCTCTCTATTGCACCAAAAACAAACACAAAAAACAAATCCAAAAAAGCCAAAAACGGAATCCTGATTAAGATTAAGAGGTGCATGGAATGGCGGCGAGATTCTGAGATTTGCTCTTCACAGCCTGGTGAGTACACGCCCACTGTCCTCCTCATTAAAGCTCTCCCCAAGCAAAACAAAAGCTCCATCAATTACCTCTAATTGCTTGCTCAGTGTAAGTATAGGAAACACTCGTGGCTAATTCATTTGCATTTAGCTTCAAAGACCTATCTGTCGGAGTAGGTGGATGTTTGCTTGATTTTATGGTAATGTTCCTTGTGAGCATTTTAATTAAAACAGACGTACGGGTGAAGCTGGTGTCACTGAAACTCTCTTATGGGAGAAATGGTCCTTCAGTGCATTGATGATTTTACTAGTTTCTTCTTGGGACCAGCATGTGAGATCTTTAGAAAACAGTGATGGTAATAGATGTCAGTGTGGATGTTAAGTAATGTTCGTGGTTCGTGTACGAACAGAAAGGCCGGGACTCAAAAACAGTGAACAGATGTTTATAGGTTGTTAGCTGGTAACCGTCTGGATGTGGCAAAATATTTCAGCAGACTGAATAAGAGACAAAAAAAATCATAGGTGATAAACGTATGAAAACGCACGCATTCAGACAAAAGCTTATGTGCTACATGCACTGTTGCTTCTCTGTCATTCAGTTCTGTGGTCAAGCAACAAGATGCAAAGAAAAGAAAAGTCAGTGAAGTCAGTGAAGAGTGTCGGAGTTTTCTGGACAAACAGACAAATGCCTGCTTTCTTTGGGAAGTTAATAGTAAGCCAATTAGTTTAGTTTGCTCACAGCAACTTGCTGTTTCAAATCAATTTTTGTGCTGTTTCCCATGAATTCAAATACACCACATACTCAGAGTGGGAAGACAAGTAAGTTTAGAGCTTATACTGAATGTAAATGAATGTTGACTTCCATTAATTCTATTGTGTTATATGTTATAAACATTAAACAATATGCACTGGAATATACTTTGGTATGCTGTGACTTTATTAATTAACTTAATTATTAATTAACAATAATTTGTGGCTTTATTAATTCCCAATATAACGGTTTAAAACGTCTTGAATTAACTGATCATTTTGCCTTGCAGATTCCAAGGGTGCCCTTTCTGAATAGATCTTCAGTGATCAATTGGCCTGAGAAGACCTAGAAATTGAGTGATGTGGCCTTGGTAAAAATGAGTTTGACACTCCATCCTAGAGTAAAATTAAAGTAAAGTCTGTTGGGCTTTTACAACCGAGTCTACTGGAAAAAGCTTATCCTGGATTCTGTAGTGAAGTGACTAGGAGTTCAACTCCTACTGGATGGGACCCTAGTCCATTGCAGGTTACTTTCCCAGTACTTTTATTGGTACCCAGTTATACTGCTGGACCCTTGTGGATAAGACTTTGCCTTAGCACGTTGACGGTCTAAGGCAATCAGCAACTTGAACAAGAGAGATTGAGAGTCAGGAAACCAGGACACCAGAACTAATATCAAAAACTTAAACAGTAAGAACATCAAATCAATGCCTTTCCAAATTTGGCTGTATTGTAAGCTTTCAGTATTTTTTTACATTCTAAATATAGGGTGTACACACTTTTGCACTTGACTACAGATGACCACTGAACCTTTTAGCCTAGAGGTTAATCTGTCCATCTAGCTGCCTCTCCATGCTTTCACTCCTCTTTTGAATCTCATGTGTGAAATTCTGGTGTGCTAAGTCAGCCCAGGTCCCCCACTTGTCCACAATCCCTGGCTGAGCTCCAGTGGAGCGGTAAGCTGGAAGATTTCCTTTAAAACTTTTTTTTTGCAGAAAGCCGTACAGGCTGTGACAGATGTGCGCTCTGCATTTTTGGCTTGAGGTGCCACAGAACTGTGGGCTGCACAACCAATCCGACCACTATGTACGAGTCCCAGAGCGAAGTGAAGTGTGCTGCCAAGGTTACACTTCACTGTTGCTAATGCTGTTTAGATTTCACGCTGGCAGCTTGTACGGCGGTCCAACAACACCACAATAATGTGGAGGAGAAGAGATACAAGCTCAAAGATATATTTGGAGACAACCTTGCTCACATGCACATAGCTAACAAAGCTTGTATAGAGTTGTCCGGTCATGGAAAAAGAGATTTACTGCAATACTTCCATGCTAATATATAACTTTTAGCACAGACACAAAATTAAAAAACAAATACCCTAATCTCAGTAAACCACTGTATAACCTCTGTATAATGTATGCTATGCTTATAATAAGGCTTATGCCCCACAAACGTTGCTGGAGTTTCCAAAGGGACAGTTCAGAAGAAATGGGTAAGGAGATGCTGTTTTTAATCTAACATACAGAACCTTGCACATTATGTTTGTTTACCAATTTATTTACAAGTATACTACACCCTTTATCTTTACATAGCCTGTTAGGTGTCTTCCTTTTTAGTTTAAATTCTACATTAAATATACTGCACTCTGAATATCAAGGAAAGGGAAAGATGACTGCAAAGAAATCCCTGTGCTCCATTAGAGACTCCCCTCTATCTCTAGTCAGAGATTAGCTTCTTCCTCTCAGCCATGCAGTGCACACCACTAAAGCAAGACACCAACACATTCAGTGATGTTCCCTTATTAATTAAAGAACTTTAGGGTTTTTGTATATGGATAGTCATTGTGTGGCAAGGCAACACAGGAATGGCCAATTTGAACAAAGCATGACTGCAATAGGCTAGTTAGATGTCATACGACTGTGCAGGTGTGGGGTCTTTCCAGCTACAAATGGGTCCTTAATCCACTAAGCACAGAAAAACTAAAAGGGGGAGGGTGTGCCGACTTTATTCTTTCATAGCTTATTTGGTCAAGTCAAGTCAGACTCATTTATAAAGCACATTTTAAAATGCATGTATTAACTGTAAAGCAAAGCTGTCCAGCATGTCTACGGTGACAAATAACTTGCTGGGTTTACAGCATCAACTGTGAAGCATAAAAAATACTTCTGTCACATTTTTGCTTTTTATTCTTAGAGTGTAATACAGTTTTATTCTGCCTCTGTACTAAGTGCACAAATACAATAAATGTGATGTAGAGAGATGAGGGTTTTTTTTAGTTCGGGACTTGGTCATCCCTGGAAAAAAACAAAAAAAACCCACACACTTGTATACAGGTGAATGACAAATCAAAGGAAAAACCACTGGCTCTGTTACTGTAAGACTGCTTGGGTAACAAACACCAATTGAGCACCAATCTCTCAAAAAAGAAAGAAGTGGCACCGCCAATCAAATACCACTTCGGACTGATCATCAGTATGACTCTGACTACATATACAGGGCAACCTATTGTAATGGGTAGAATTTATGTAAGCCGTATTGCTTTGGCTTTCACAGTTAGCAAATCATAACCCACCTGAACACCACCGGCATCATTACAACATCACTGAAGCTGCTGTAGTGCCTTAAGGTAACAACAACGATACTTTATGTTATTTTTTCCCTTAATGTCACCCATCTGTATATGTATATATGCAAGACATCCAGTAAGGTGTGTATCACTCGATAAAGAAATGAGGTGTCGCACTGCTATAAAGCACACATGTGAAACATTCCATAAGGTATAATCTTAGCATTCAAATGCAGCCCTATTCGAGCTGGATATGTTTTATACACCATTACCCGTGATTTTAATTCAGCACACAGCCACTGTACTGTATCTGTAGTTCTGACAAGTGCAAAAAGTTATAATTCCTGGAGCAAATGACCTTCTGTATTTTACGGAACACGGAGCTCTTTCAGTAATAGCAGTCATGTTTGTATTGACCTTAAGGTAATGTAATAGCCGAACCTGATATTAGATACGGCTGCGTGGCGTGTCGTTTTATTGTTAGAGAGTGTTGCATAATGCTGACATGTACATCCAGGCTACACTCTCAGCATCATAAACTGCAACCTTTCTACTCACATATTGTTTTATTTTGGGTTTCCGTCATGTGCTTTTGTAAATAGTGCTATATGCTCTTCTAGTATTGGCTTCACCCCGTAGTGTTACTGGTGTGTTACCTGACTGTGCTCACCTGTTCTGTGTCTCAACTTCATTAATTTGTTTATTTACATTAAGGCTATAAATAAAGGGTACTGTACTTTTCCATGTTGCTTAAGTGGTACCATAAAAGATAAATATCTTGCACTATTAGTATATATCTTTTTAATATACTCTCTGATTTCCTCCCAATTCAGTTGTAGCCAATTCCCACCCATCAAGAAGTACTTTGCTATCACGCGACAACTTCTGCATTTTCCCCCCAAACTGCTGTGCATATGCATATTCAGGGGTAGTGTAACACACTCACAAGAAAGCGCTATACTCCCTTTTGTATGCATGAGCTCACAGATTACGTAAAGGCGCACCTTGTCGCTGCACCAATCAAGAGCCTTTATCTTAATAGCTTAGCTTTAATTAGCTTTAAGGGCATATTATTGGTTCTTATGGCCCAATTATGCATCTTAAATTATTTTTAATTCAAGTTACTGCTGAAATATTTGAACTAAAGCCTAAAAAGATATTCTCTTCATGGCAAAACATAACTTGACAGGGAAAAGTCAATTTTGGTGCCTTTATTTCTGAGAGCGTATGATGTACCAATCTGGGTGAATTATATAGATAGCATATCATGTCTTAATCATTAGAAATCAAATTACTAAACATCCTCTTATAAAACGAATCCAGCTTGAGTAGTGGTTAAATGTGTGCATTGTGTACGTAAACATTCAACAGAAAAGAGAGAAATGAGGCCATTCAATCTTAAGACTAAACACAGTGTGTGTACAGGGAGGCATGTTTTTCCATGGTGGTGGGAACCAAATGCCAAACTGAAAGCTTCCTTTTGGCTATTGAGGTTAAGATTAGGTTTACGGTCAGGCTTAGATTAGGAGTAGTAAGTATATACTTTTAAGGTATTCACAAAAATAGAAAGCAATGCATGTATGTAAGTGTGGAAATAGTAGGTTGAAAGAAAGAAAGAAGTCAGGCCACTGCAAACACATCTGTATCACTGTCCTACCTCCATCATATCAATCAACCACAGCAGTCGCTCCTAATTGGATGTAGAGGGAATACTGGGTGTTAAACAGTGTCTGGAATGTAGGATTTTATACTCTAGGCTATAAAATCTGCAAAAACTCAGCACTTATCCATCTGTTATACCCACAAACTGTTCTGAATCGCTTTTTACACACCATCAGCGTTTGACCAGCTGACACGCTGAGATACACACAATCACATGCACTATCGTGACAATGAAGGGGCCACATTTAAGCAGAGGCACCAAACCCCTTTCTTACACAACACAGACTTTAGCAAATATCCTACACCTGTATCATTTATTCACACATACTTATACGGATATATACACACACACTGTTCCTCACCCGTGCTGAGCTCAGTGTTGTACTAGTCATGTAGCTGCCTGAAGAGGAAGCCAGCGTGTCGGGGTAGGACACCATTGAGAAGGAGTCGGTGTGTAGCGCTGCTCCTCCTGTTGCTCCCTGTCGAGCCTTTAGAGCTTCAATCTCCCTGCGGAGCACCAGTGCATCAAAACGCTCGAGATCCTGTGCACTGACCAGCCCCCGCATCTCCGACAGCAGCGAGAACTGCAGAAAAAACATACACAAATTCTTCCCAGTTATGGCTAACCTATAATAAAACATAAAACACTCTGTGTGTGTGCTGGGGAAGAAAAGTACCCTTGAAACCAGGGTACTTTTCTTACCCAGCACACACACAGAGTGTTTTACTTCTTTTTTTTTTTAACTAGCTAACAACTACCTACAAAAGTAACTCAGTAGTCATCTTTTCATTATTTAAAGCAAAAAATAAAGGACTCAATACTGGGTGATGCAGTGGCTTGAACTGTTGCCTCACACTGATAGGTTCGAAACATGATTTGCGAGGACAGGCAATAATCCGCATTCCAGTTCATCCCAAAGATGGTCAAGTGGGTTGGGGTCAGAGCTCTAAGCAGGCTACTCAGGGCTTTTCCATTCCAAACTTGGCAGATCATGCCTTCATGGATCTCAATTTATGCACAGGGGCATTGACATGTTAAAACATGTTTGGGTACCTAAACTTAAGTTCATTCTTCAAATTGATGTTGAAAGTGCTTTCAACTTTGCAGCAACAGTTTGGGGAAGGACCACTTAAAAGTCAGATTTCCACAAACTTTTTACCATAAGGTAAAGCATACAGAATTGTGTTGTACCAGCATGCTTTTGTCAAAACCAGGTTGCCACTGTCATGAGGTCAGGTCTTGAGCCTCAAGATGAAAAGCTATGAGTAGTAGTATTGGTAAGGCTTACTACTCACTAGCAACAGTACCTCCAATGTATCCCCAAGAAGTTCAAACACCAAACACGTTTTGGCTTATTTAAGGTTACAACTAACTATGACTTGAGCATGAGATACACTCGGCTGTGCAGCAACTCAAAGATCGTCTGAATATGTCATCAGGAAAATTAAATCACAGCTTTGTTATTAATAATAACTATCTCAGTGTCTGGAAACCAAATGGATGTGATAGTTACAGGGTGACACTGATACAAGGATCTCAAGAGATGTAAGGGATGGAGCTACTAGATTGCAGAACTAAAACCTTTCAGATAAACAAACCTTGGCATGTGTGTTGAGGAGCTCAAACAGGGCCATAACCAGCTGTTCGACTCCAATGTGTCCGTTGCGATATTCCTGGATATAGTAGCTCATGGTCTGTCTCTCGGGCTCAGTAAGAAGGTGTCTGGCCTGTTCCTCCAGCATGGCCCAACTCTGGTTCACCAGGCTGGACAGAGTAACCTGAGAACCGGCCACTCCTTTATAAAAACCTGTCTGGAGGTGCAGACAGAAAGATAATAAAGAAAAAGTTAAAGGGAATCACTGAAAGCATGAATTACCAACAAAACACCATCTGTACCATAAAAACCTTTTTTTTTACTAGGACAACTGCATCAAGTGGATTAAATACAACAGTCTTCTTAACTTAGATAAAAGCCCAATCATTCCATGAAATAAGAAAGGAACCTAAATTACAACCATTTTTATTTTGTTTCTGCAGATTCTTTTTACAGGTTCCACCGAGACGGCTCCCTCCGGTTAGAAGTTAGAATTTTGGCAACAAACAAAGAATTATATTCCTGTCATCCAAATCACCTGCTGGCTCGCTTCCAGCTCCCTGAGAATATATGAAAGATCTCCTTGCAACAGCTCCGCTGAGAGGTCATTCAATCTTAAATGGAAAAGATGATATTTCACTGAAGCGCACATCTCTATCCTGCTTTCCCTATTCTTTCTCCTATCAGTCGCCTTCCTTCACAGAGGGAGCTTTTTAAATTAGCTTCTCAATCAAAACTATAAACCTTAAGGTTTCTTGCCATGAGATGATGAGAGAAAGAGAGAGACACACACAGGCAAAGCCTGTCTGCCTGCTCCTTTATGTTTACATAAAATGCTACCTTCTGAGGCGCCTTCATCTCACCGGTTTTTGAAGGCAGCATATTTACTCTATATCATTTCTGCTTTATTTGTACAAAATGAATTCTTTTTTGGGAGAAATGGCTGGTGTAATCAGAGAATATTTGCTGTGTTTGCTCCAATAATACTCATCCATCTTGCCCGGTAAGATGTACTTTAGGGTAAGCAAGCATTCATATGTATGTGTTAGTAATCTGGTAACATGGTGGCATATGCTGCCCCTGAAACCTGTCTCAATCCAGTAACTTCATAAATATCCAAGCACTGCCTCCAACTGAATCCAACAGCTAATTCTGAAATCCAAACTGCAAAGTGCACCATGGCCCTTCTTTCCCTCTTTTGGGGTTATTTTAGATCTGGTGGTTCAGGGACTTTCTGTAAAAAAATTATACAATACACTGATCTGCCATAACATTAACACTGCCTGACTAGTCTGCGGCTAGGCAACCCCATACACTGGAAGCTGTAATGCACTGGGTTTCATACCTTTATACCATAGCCAGCATTCACAATTTCTGCAGTTTGTGTTATAGAAGCCCTTCTGTGGAATCAGACCCCACATGCATCAATTGGCCATGGGCACCACTGACCCTCCTGCCAGTTGTCCTTTCTTGGACCACCTTTTGTAGGTACTTACCACCGAATACCAGGAACACCCCACAAAACCTGCCGTTTTGGAAATGAACAGACCCATTCGTTTAGCCATCACAACGTAGCCTTTGTCAAAGTCACTCAGATCCTTATACTTGCTTATTTTTCCTGCTTCCAACACATCAACTTCGAGAAACGACTGTTTACTTTCTGCCTAAAACATCCAAGTCCTTGGCAGGTGCCACTGTAATGAGATAACCAATGTTATTCACTACACCTGTCAGTGGTCATAATGTATTTTTTTTTTTAATGTTATGGCTGATAAATGTATATGTACAGTAGTTTGTGGATATCTGACCCTAACACAAATATCTGATTTTTTAAAATGTTTCTGATGCTTCTAGTGATCTTTTAATAATTCATTTTGAATAAAAAGGACGTAGCTCAGAATAATCTTATGGAAAGCTCTGCTTTTAGGCAGTGCCCTAATCTCTATATATTAACCTCCACTTCTTGGAGAAAACGTTTCACTAGATTCTGGGGATTATTTTGCTTGAGGAAGCCCGGGGTGCAGTCTGCATTCTAGTGTATCCAAAAAGTGTTGAGTAGGGTTGAGGTTAGAGCCCTGTGCAGATTTTTTACACCTCGACCAACCTTGTCTGAGCATTACTTCATGGTCCTTTGCTTGTGCACAGGGACATTGTCATGTTGGAAAATGTTCAAACTTATTAGTTTCAGTGAAGGGAAAACCTATCAAAACCTAGCAAAATGTGACTCCTATATGGGTGTGATCATCTTGTGTAGAATTTTGTTGTACCAGTGTGATTTAGTCAAAACCAGGTTTCCACTGCAAATGTGATTAAGACTTGTCCAAAGGTGGATCTTTCAAAAAGATCAATAGCTAAATCTCAGAACAGATTTAAAAACATAGGTCAACATGACAAGGACTAATACTTGCTATCAACTGTACACACAAAAACAACAACAACAACAACAACAACAACAATAATAATAATAATAATAATAATAATAATAATAATAATAATAATAATAATAATAAATGCTATTCTTATCTTGAAAAGCATCTTAAATTCTCTAGTACCTTACTCTCCCAGAAGGTTGCAATTTTGTTTTAGGTGGTTCTTTTAACAAGATAAGCCCAAATCTAAATGCAAATTAAGCCTAAAATTATTTTGGACATCTGGCATCTCAAGCTTCGGATGTTGACGCTATGGAACAGAAGACACCAACACACATGCACAAATATTAAAATATAAAGAAACTTAAATGTTGTGCATGAAGAAGGGGGTCATGATCCACTGAACCACAATCTCTAACATTACCAAACATTACAGCAAGAAATTCAGTCATAAAAAAAACAACAACAACAAAAAAAAAACATCCCTTTAATAGGAAATCCTGTGTGTGTTAAACTCAAAATATCACTAATTGTATCTTTTATTTGCTTTATACAGTATATACATTTTTGTTCATTTTTAGAATGAGCTCATTATAATTCTAGTGTTGACTGTGCCTGTATTCCAATGTGGCATACTCATTATTACAGCTTGGTAGGTTCCAGGCATGTTGCCAGAGTACGTTCTTTTTACAATTTGTTGGGGTTATTGTACCTCAATGCAGTATATGGTTCCAGCTGCAACAACATCTCACTGGCCATCTGAGCAAACCAGCTCCAGAGATGTACCTTTATCTGTCTGTCATAAGCATTGTCTCTCTTTTTGTCTCTTACAAAAAAAAAACCCCCAAAAAAACCCATGCTCTATTAACTTAAATTGGCAATCGGCTGTTATATTTTGGGTTTTTCTAGTGGGCACTCTTAACCAGAAAGATCACAGGCTTTATTAAATAGACAAAAGAGAGAGATAGAGAGAGAGAGAGAGGGGGATAGAAAGACAGACAGAGAAAGAGAGAGAGCACTGAACTGCGCTCGATCAATATAGACAACTGGGGTCCTGATGCTTGCTGGTCTGTATTGGCTAAACGATTTAAGCCTTGACTCTTTGGTACTAGGCATTTTGGGAATCGGAGCAATTTAAACACTATACTGTACCTAAAATCAAATTCCTGCTGTATGGCACTCCAGATGCATGCCATGGTAAAGAAAAGTCAGTAAGGAGTTCTGTTCTGTACAAAGCACAAGCCAAATCATTCTGGACAAAAGAACTGGGTTTGTGTTGAAGGTTAAACTAAAGGAGACATTAATGGGTCATTACATAAGCAATTGTATAAAATGAAAACGCAATCAAAGTTAACTCAGTCGAGTCACTTTCAAAATGGCTGCAGTGCAGTGAGTGATGGAAAAAAAGTACAACACAAGCAAGTTCTCAAGTAACTAACCTTAGGGAAAACATAACTTAAAAAGCTTTAGGACTACTGACAGTGAAGTGAATTATTATATAACAAAAACAAAACGTGCAACATGATTGGTCGACACGTGGGCAATAAATTATGTATGGATTGATGCAAATTGCCCTGCAAGTCAGCCGTAAGTCACCTTCATTAACAGCTTTCATCAGAAGGGAAACAAGCTGAAAGCTACCTGTCATGAATGTATGTGGTGACAGGATGCATATGCAAGATGAGGAGTTTATTGTGGAGTGGCAAGTCAGGACACACAGGAAATGAAACACAAACTAAATCAAGTAGCAAGTAGCTGGATAATAAAGAACAAACTAAGTAAAAAGTGTTTTTTTTTTTGATTTTGCTATACTATATTAATCCCGCACGGGAAATTCTTGTCTCTGCATTTAATCCACCTAAAGTGAGAACACACACAAACAGTGAGCACACACACACTCAAACCAGTGGGATGCCACACACATTGGGGGCACCCGGAGAGCAGTTGGGGGTTAGGTGCCTTGCTCAAGGGCACTACAGCCATGAAGGTGGAGGAAGGGAAGGTGCAGCTCACTCCCACACTGCCACACATTTTTTCTGCTGGTTCAGGAATCGAACCAGCAACCTTTAGGTCCCAAAGCTGATTCTTTAACCATTAGGCTATGGGGTTCCCAAAATGAGCATGAGGCAAAGAAAACACCAAGAACAAGGAATATACAGAAAACTACAACAGAACAAAGAAAAAAAGCCGATGTCGTGACGGCTGCTGAAAGGTTTAATGCTCCACACACAATTTGCCATCGAATCAGAAGTGGTGTTGACACTAATAAAGCCCTCACAGATATGGATATAGACCTTGCACTCAGTTAATAAGTAGTTTTTATTTCTTTCAACTTAAATAAAGCAAAGTTAACAAGCTTAAATGAAAACAAAAGAAAACGAGAGGTCGTTGAGGGAGGCAGAGGTCGATGAGTAAAGAAACTAACTTTCCACAACATTAAATGTGTCATTGGTGTAATTGCTTGGAAATTGCTGATGAACAGAAATAAAACTCTGTCATATACACCACACCAGCCATCACGGACTGTTTTCCTATAACAGCACACCCATTGGGTTTTAATCCTGCTTTCAAGCATGGTTTAACACACACTAACCAACGTTCCTAGTGGGACATTCCTCTTGCCACAAAAAAACAATGATCGGAGTAGAATCCCAATTGACATAATCTCATAAGAACAGTGACAGCTGAGATCAGATCGATATCCTGTCATCTGTAACACAACATTATCCACAATTTTCCCATTTTACTGACACTCTCTTTAGTCATGACAATGTTTAATTGCTGATCAATATCATAAGCACGACAAAGCAATAAAAAAAAAACAGTGCCTCCGGTGACGTTCGTCCTGATGACACAAAGAGAAGAAAGTCTGAACTTTCTTCACATTGCTGTGCTCTGCTGCAATTCAATTGAGTTAAAGTGAAGTATTAGCATCATAGATTCTGCTTTATTTAGGGGATCGCATGGGTAACTTGCCTCTATTAAGTGTAATGAAGGGGAAAAAGAGTGGTTGATGGCAGAGAGATATAGAGAGACATAAAGCTGCTGAAAGAGATTTTTGGAACTGCCTTTACATCCTTATAGCTGCCAGTAAAATATATTGTCTGAGGAAAAAGAGGTTAGAGTCTTAAGCTGCAGAGTCAGGGACAAGTTTTTTATCATCTTTCTGTCAATTTCTTGGCATCCTTCATGAACATATAGCTCTATATACCGTATGTTCACCCTTCATTCATTCACTCAGTCATTTGCCAAACTCTAGTGTTGCAGGTAAGCTGGAGCCTATCTCAGCCAACACTGGGCGAAGGCGGGGTTCACCCTGAACAGCTTGCCTTCTTACACAGAGTACCATAAAGCATTTGTGTGTGAATTTGGAAGTATGTTTGATTCATCAGTTTGTTTTAAGCACTAGCTATGACTGATTCTGTACCTCCTTTCAAAGGCTTTTAAAGTAACCCATTCGCTTACCAGGCATATTATATAACCAAGATGTTATTTCTTTAGAAAATGGAATCGGCCACCATGTCTTTCTGAAACCATTTGCTTACTCCAGCACATGAGTCTCAGTGGCCCTTGAACCAAGAATGATATTAGTAAACACTGCTATCTTTTTTTTGTTTTTTTTATCACTTCTCTTAATATCATAGGCCCTGTTTCTTAACACTTGATCTAAGATTTTCCCACGTTCTATGAATCGTTGTTGCACTGCCAATTTATTGTGTATGCGCAAGATCATTCCTCTGGTCATCCAGCCTTGGTAATTTTACTGAAAAGAGAAACAGAACCAACAAAGGTGAATAAAAGATACTAAACACATGAGCTAGCAAATGAGTGAGTGACTGATTTTACAGTGTAACAGTCGGAGCCTGGCTGATCAGCTACATTTCGAAAGGTATGTCACATGTCAAAAGGTGGGGGTGCTTCTGAAATGTGCAATTAAGCTATGACAGGATCCTATAATCTCCTGTGTCTCTATTAATATAAAAAAAGACATACCAACATACTGTAGACTGCTTTTGGCTTTCTCTGGCTCTAAATAATTGATCAATACCTTAATGCTGTCCTGGCACAAAAGAGAAAACCATCAGCTGCAAGTTACAGGATTTAATTCGATGCTCCTGCTGTCACCTTGAGCCTAGTTTGAAAGAAATAATATTTTGAGGCTGCATGAATGGGCCTAATCCAAATCAGTAAACACTACACAGGAACAGTGTGATCTGACTGGTCCACAATCGGGGGACTAGAAAACATTACCCTGATTGGAAATTGCTTGAATCAAAATGGCGGGCAATCATAGTTTTTCACGGCTGCTTGGAGCAGGAGGCATGATGATGATCACACTTTAATGGAAAAAATCATCCACATTCATTCATTTTCTGAACCACTTAATCCTAATTAGCGTAGCACGGAGGCTGAGCCAATGCTGGGTGAGGGCAAAGTACGCCCTGGACAGCTTGGGGGAAAAAATCATAAAAATCTTAAAGATTTTTGTTTGTTTTGCTCGTGTGTCCATGTAGTATATACTCAGACTCTTAAAAGAAATTAAAGAGACGCCATTACTATGTACCTGCATAACTCTCTCACTCATTTGCCAAGCGGCTTACTCCTAACTAGGGTTGCAGGGAGGCTGGAGCCTATCTCAGGCGATCAGGATTTAAAAAATGTAAAAAATAAACCATAAAAATCTTGTTTTAGTGTGCTTTTTTGCTTCTGTTTCTGTGTAGCATATATTAAAACAATTACTTTCCTCAGGCTTGGTGGATGTCACTGAATTGTATAATCCCTTCAACATTAATTCTCAAAAACTGTTCAGCGACATCCACCTCGCCTTCGTGGAAATAACTGTTAAATATTATGTTATTTACTGTAAAATAAAATACCGCTTCTATTCATATTGTGTGCTAGCTTATAAAAAAAATATTTGATAGACAGTAACACTTCCTATTATTTGAACACAGTAAAGAAGAAGTAGTGTATTTTTTCCAACACCATCAGTAGAAGAGCTTAGGCATGTGTAAGAAAAAAGAAGAGGTGCAGCAGAAGGGACTGGATTTATTAAATTATGTATACCGCATACCTTGTTCACTGTGCACACAGGGATACTCAATTGAGGTCATGAAATTGTAATGAGTGCACATTAGTGTTGTAGGCTGATTCTCCTGTAAATACAATTTGCCCAGTTTAATGGATTTTGAAGCAAGCACAATATGCCATGCTAAAATTCCTGCTTTGGGCAGGAAATATACTCAAAACCTATAGAGTTCTATTGTAGGCCAATAATAAACACAATAAATAAATATGACAAAAGTAAAAAAGTAATTAATAGTATTTTCCCTATAAAGTAAATTTCTTTCACATGAAGGACATTGGAAGAAACAGCATCTTAATCTGAAGCTCAAGGACTAATCTTTAATTCATTTACTTTTTGATAAAAATACAAACAGCAATAACAGCAGAGTAGCTGACAACTGCTTGGTCAGCTCCTTCAAACAGCAATACACCGATACTATGTATTCAGTTGACCTTAAAATATATTTTATTATAAGCTGCTAAATAATGAGAATGGAAGCTATATTGTTACATTAAAGCAAAAATTGCACTGATTCACTCATGTGATCAGTTTACAATTATGCATCGATGGAGAGGTGGATGTCACTGAATAGCCTAATCAGTGCAATGATATACATCAAGCCTGAGGCGAATAAATGTTTTAGTATATACTACATGGAAACATAAGCAAAAGTCAACACTTAAATGAGATTTTTTTATAGGCTTTATTTATGTTTATTTCTTTTTTAAAATTTTAACCATGACAGACTCTGTCAGGTGAGCTCTAAGCTTTGCTAAGCAGTCGCTAGGCTAAAAGCTAACCTACCTAGCCGAATCTTCCGTTCATTCTACCATTCATTCAAGTTATTCCATGAAAAGCAAGAAAATTCTGGAAGAAAGTGTCCAAAGGCAGGAACTTATTCTTTTTTATTTTTTTAAATTATGCATTTTTACCCTCCAACAAACGCTACTCTTTCAGCCTGCTCCGTGGAACAGGGCTTGGGAAAAAAGCCATCATGAGATGGTGAGATTTCCTTCTAACCTAACTGGTTAGGATTAAACACAAGAAAAGCAAACTAAACCAGAATTTAGATTAGTAGATAGTTTAGATTTTTATGGTATATTTTTTCATTTTAAAGCATGCACTTGGCACTTGTTTTTCGAATTCCAACACTTTATTCATAAATACTCCAGATAATCTTGGAGGTATGTGGAGCTCAGAGAATAACTTAAGCACTAAATGTTGCCCATTTCTGAATATGAGTAACTTTTCCAGTACAAATTCTGTTCTTCAGAAAAGTAAATCTGAATAGGTGTATGAAGAGTTCATTGATTTACTCATAGTAAATTCTGTCCTTAAGCTAGTATGCTAACGAACGTAGCAAAGTTTTGGTTTCGTCAGGGTTTGTAAAAGGTTGCTAAATAGATCGCGAATAGTTTTTAGTGTCGCAAACAGTTTTTCTTGTCGCAAAGAAAATTCGTTTTCCACAAACAGTAGCAAGCGTTTGCAGAACAGTCGTAAGCATTTGCAAACGGTTGTAACACTGGTCGCTCAAGTTATTTTTGGCAAGTAGTAAACACAATGCTGGAGACTGTTTGTTCACCTTTTTTTATAGGGTTGGGTCCATCAATCATTCCTCTTCTTCTTCATCTGCTTTCCATCTTCCTCTTCAGGATAGCTGCAGCAGCAGCCAGACAAAGCAATTCTTCCACAGGGGCAGCAGCATGTTGGTTTCTTCCTAACAGAATTCCATTTCCATATTCTGGCAGTCCATCTTCTATATCTGGGGAGGGTTTGCTCACCCTTTCTATAGGGTCGAGTGGTTCAATTCCAAAATCCGCCTGGTATTTTGCAAGGAGTTGGCAAAAGGTCCCAAATCTTCCCAAACAGTGGAAAAAGAGTGACAAATACTCCCTAAAATCACTAACTGTCGCTAAATGTCACTAAATCTTGCAAAATGACAGAGCAAACCCTGATTTTCGTTGGTGTCCAAAATTCGCTACATTCGTCACCATTCGTCGCTCTGTAAGATACAAGCTATAAGATAAGCATTGTCTATGATTAAGACACTGCACCCTGTCTTCTCTGTGTGCATAAAGAAATAAAGCCCTCAAAAGCATTCTATAACTGTTTGGAAAGTATTCAGAAGCACCAACCAACGTTTTCCAAGGTTAAATCAAGATTTAAAAAATGCACATTTATCTTCTTTTACTTCGCTGCATTGCATTAATGCCTGCAAACCCAGACATATTCCAAGAAATCTCCATTTCAGCACAAATATTTAATAAAATAAATAAAAAGAATAAGTAGACCAGAATTAAAAAGGAGCACAGGAAGGTGAATCTATCGAAGCCAATTTCGTGCACAAGGACAGAATTCAGAATTATTATGAAAGGAAACACTAAGGCTCTATGTGTAAATGTGCAACTGTCTTCACCAGAGTGAGAGGAGAGCAATTTTCTGCAAATCGAAGTTCTATTTTCTTTAAGAAACTTCAGTATAGTGAAGGTTAAAGCTAGAGGAGACTTGAAAAGGAGGCTCAGTCCTGCTGAACCTCTCTCAAGACTTGCAATTTCACAACGTGGTTTATAACAGTAAGTGACTTACTCAGCAGAAAATATCCCTCAGAGTTATTTGGCTTTGTTCAGGGAAACTGGCAAGAGGAAGTGGATTTATGATTAAGATTTGTTTAAGGAATTGGGATCAAAGTTAAATCAAGGATCTGGAGTAAGCAGAATAATACAGTATGTGAAAGAGGTTTGCATTCACCGATCAGCCATAACATTAACACCACCTGACTGGTCTGCAGCTAGGCAGATTCATACACAGCAAGCTGCAATGCACTGGGTTTTGACACCTTTATTATCGTTGATTAAAAAAAAATTCTATTTTAATTGAGATTAGGTGGGCAGTACAATGATGAGGTGGTTTGCACATTCGACTTGCAGCAAAAAAGGCCCTGGGTTCGAATCCCCAGCTCAGGTGTTTCTGTGTGGAGTTTGCATGTTTTTCCCATGCTTGTGTGGGTTTCCTCTGGGTACTCCAGTTTCCTCCCACAGTCCAAAGACAAGCCTGGCTGTTTCGAATTGCCCCTAGGTATGTGAGTGTGAATAGGTGTGTGTGTTGTCCTGAGCATGGGGCCTTCTTGTTGTGAGGCGGACATGCTAATCACTACACCACCGTGCCGCCCCATTAGTAAAATAATAAAGAAATATTCTTCTGATTCTAATTTTTATACAGAAACAAACATTTTACCTCTAATGTTTACTAATTCTAGATTTTGGTTTGATTAAGTTTGCAAAGTTACATATATTATCAAAATTACACATATTACACATATAGCAGTCAGATAAAGATTGATTGTGACTTTATTATTTTTAAAAACACCACTCTCCACACCAGTCCAACATTCATTCATTAAAAGAACTATTTAATGCTATAAGGGTCGAGGGAAGGCTGGAGTCTATCTCAGCCGACACTAGAGGCACGGTACTCCTAGAACAGCTCGCCAGACCATCGCAGGGCCAACACACAAACAACCATTCACACTTAAATCCATACCTAGGGGCAATTTGGAACATCCAGTTAGCCTAATGTGCATGTCTTTGGAATGTGAGAGTTAAGCAGAGTACCCAGAAAAAACCCATGAATGCACAAGGAGGACATGCAAACCCCACACGGAAACACTAACCAGCACGCCACCGTGCCACCCTGAAAACACCACATTCACTTGAACCGAGAAAGCTCCGATAACACATCCTTTTATTTCCTGCTTCAAAACTTTAAAAGGGGACAAAACTGTGCATGGAGTGACAGCGGTCATGTAGATACTCTTATCTTTAATCCTATGAGTTTCTGCTGGACTAAATTCATTTCATGCACTAGGGAGAGACAAAGCACCTGACAAGGGTCTTTCGTAATGAAATTACACAAGGGACATGTTCCTTTTAAAGATTATGCCAATTATTTGTGTGCGTGTTTTCCCAACAGTGGATCACTTTGAGCGCTGACCTGACCTTATCAAAATAGACCAGCAAGCACATCAGCAATGACTTTTTTTTATTTTTTAAACATTTGCAAAGAGGCTTTAATACGTGCCTGTGGAAAATCAAACAGTTGCTTGGACACTTCTAAAGAGAGCGCTATTTATCACTGTAATCATGCGCTGGAATTATGGTATGAAATCCCAGTGGATACATTTAAAATGATTAATATTACAGTCAGCAGGTGATACTGGAGTCGGCTAATTTCTATACTAAACAGTACTCACATCCATTGCAGAGCAGCGCAATACATTATAATGAATCCAAATAGGTTTTGTAATACTGTATAATAAAGTTTAAATTATTTGGGCAGGAATCTAGATCCAATTTAGCATATGTACCTCAACACTTAACTTCCTTTAAACGGTTTACAGTTCATTTCATTACATTCAAGCTAAAAAATAAAATAAATAAAAAATGCAATCACATCCCGCAGAACCCATTACTCAAAGGCTTGTCGATAAAACAACAAGTGCAGTTTTCCAGAGAAATCTCATGTTATTTGTACAAAACCTGGTCACCTTGTGCTGCATTACCTTCTTCTGACCGCTCCCTTTTCCCTCTGTTCGTCTTCTACTCACCATTATTCCTCTCTAATTCTTCTTTTCTTTCTCTCTCTTTTTAAAAGCCAAAACATTTTTTTCCCAGAACAGAATGCTCTTTTGTTTCCCCTGAAGGTTCTTACTTATTTGAAACCTGTCCATCACACTAGGGTACTTGTTACTAAAAATCAGTGAAAGGAAGAGAAGTAAATGTGTTATTGTTTTTGATTCAAAATAAATGCAGCTCTCTGCCTATATAGGGAATCTTAAAATTACAGTTATTTGTCTCAAAACATTGAAATATATATGTATACACTTAAATTTTGAGAAAAAAAATGTCCATGGTCCACGGAGCGACGGTTGAATGACGCAGATGATTTGCTGGAGAGCTCGCCTCGATGCCCAGGTCTAATGAAAAGACACTAATGAAGCACGCATTCCCACTGTTACACTATTTAAAAATAAAGGAAAATCTTGTTTTAGTTTGCTTATCTTATGTTCAACACTCTCAGGGACTATTCAGTAATACCCCCCACATCTTCATTGAATAATTGTTATATATATCCCTCAGAGCTACCTGGCATGGATTCCACATGGTTTTAGAATCATTCTTATGTGATTCTGGTCCATGTTGGCATGATTGCATCATGAACATGTTGTGGGTTGGTCTACCACATTTTAATGCTTCACATTTTCTGCTCTAACACACTGACACGCTCTACCTCCACATCTACCACACACGCACGCACGCACGCATGCACGCACACACACACACACACACACACACAAGAAGAATATTATTTTCAGGCAATGCACATCGACACTTAAATAATATATAATATACTTACTAGTAGCCAGCATCTGAACACATGTTGCTTTTTCTAGTACCTGCACTTATTCTTATTATCTGCCTTAGAGTTCTGCATTTTTTAAATTTTTTTTACATGGAAAGTCACCAGAGTTCTTAATCTTATTTCACGCCAAATATGCTATTCTAGATTCAGATATGGTGATCAGGGAGGCTAGAATATTACTCTGAACCCTTTGTAATGTTCATAATACCTTATAGGTCAATCACCTTGATTTTAAACAGGTAGACTGCAGCCAATAGCATTAGCATAACAATGCTCAACTGATATTAAGGGGCCCAATGCCTACCAAGAAAACATTCCCCACACCATTACATCTAATCTGTTGACACATTTTTGACTATTGACACTGAATTCTGACTCACTCATCAGACCAAGTGAAGTTTTCCCCATCATCCACTGTAAGGTTTCAACGAGCCTATGCCCAGTATAACATCAGATTCCTGGCTGACAGGAATATATCCCAATGTGGTCTTCCACTGTAGAACCCAGTGTGGTCTTCCACTGTGGAACCGAAAGTAATCTTTTATTGTAGAACCTAATGTGGTTTTCTATTGTAGAACCCAGTATGGTCTTCCACTGTAGAGCCCAATGTGGTCTTCCACTGTAGAATCCAATGTCTTTCACTGAAAAACCCGATGGGGTCTTCAACTGGAGAAGCTGACCTGGTCTTCTACTGTTGATCCACATCAAAATGCGATGTGCTGTGCATTCTGAGATGCTTCTCTGCTCATCATTATTGTAAAGAATGTTTATGTTATTTTATTTATTTACCCAGACCTGTCTCCACAACAAAGCATTTCCAACTGCAGACCTGACGCTTCTTGAATTTTTTTTTTGCGTCATTCTGTGTAAACCCTATACTATTATGTCTAAAAATAAACATCAAAAGCAACCAACCATGCTCCAACCACTATCACAGATCTCATTTCCCCCATGATGTATGATGTGATCATTAGCTAAAAACACCTGAGATGTATCTGCATGATTTTAAGCATTACGCTGGTGACATATAATTTGCTGACTGGATAATTACATCTAGAACTAGAACTAGAGGAGCAATCAGAGTCCAGGGTGCCTCTGCCTCACAGCATGGATGAGGTAGTAAATATGACTTATATGGGTACTGAGTTTAATTACCCATGTGCTCATTCTACAGCGGGGGTGCCCAATCCTGTTCCTGGTGATCTACCTTCCTGAAGACATTCGCTCCAACCCTAATTATTCCCGCCTGACCATCCAATCATCTAATCAAGACTTAAGACTTGGAAATGAAGACTTAAAGCGATGATTGGATTTGTCAGATGGGCCCCAGGGTTGGAGTTAAATTCTTTAGGAAGGAAGATCGCCTGTAACAGGATTGGGCACCCCTGTTTTACAGTATGTGGATGTGACCCTCTTCACTTTAAAGGACCTACAGGTTGGCTGCGGTTTAACCGTTGAAAGCCTCTCAATTTTCTCATTTGAAAGCCAATTAGTGTTCCATAATAACAGCATGTCTATCAGTTGTCTAGCAGTTGTTTTGACGTTATAAGCACTTTGTCATATAAACTTGTGACCTTGCTCTGACATTCACCTTTGTCCTTGACATTCCAAAATCAAATCATTTCTGGGACTCAGGTAGCGTAGTGTCACCACCAAGTTTGGTAAAAAGCCATACACGGGTGTGGTCAAGATTTTGTTCACAAACTGACAGACAAAAAACCCAAACAAACAAACAAACAAAACTCCATTTTGAGGGGACGTAATAAGTGCACAGGTGTTCCTAATAAAATTGCTGAAGAGTGTAGGCTGCCAGTGACAGGTTTTCAAAGAAACCAAGTGTTTCTTATTACTTATTAGTTATTTTATTCTTATTAAGTCACTACTATCACTACTACAGCCCAAGCAAAATGATACCGAAAGCTAAATCTCTGTAAAACTTAACCGCTCACTCAGATCCTTAAGGACCTCTAAATTACTTCTTTATTACACATGAGCACACTTTTAGGGTAAAGCAATTTAGCCTATAGACCAAAGACTCTCAGAGAGCACTAACTGAACAGAACTGTAAAACCTAAATATATAGTGTGCTTAAAGTAGCTAATTAATGTGATAAAGAGTTTGGCATTTTCCACCTAACTGTAGATTGTTTCAATACAATAAAGTAATTCCTATCATTTTGGAAATCAATAAACTTTCAGTAATAAATATTCCTTTAAATCAGGCTTTCCACTAGATTTTGGAGCATGGCTGTTGAGAATTGCGCTCATTCAGTCACAAAAGCACTGGCAAAGTCATGCATTGCTGTTCAATGAGGAAGCCTGGGGGTGCAGTTCACCCCCAATGTGTTCAGTATGGCTGAGGTCAGAGCTCTCAAGTTCTTCGACAGCAACCTTGGCAAACCATGTTTCCATCAATCTTACATTGTGCACAGGGATATTGTTTTGCTGAAACATGTTTGGGCTAAGCTTTTCGTTGCAGTGATGGGAAATGGGTATGCTACAGTATACTTACACAATATTGCACAAACCAGACTGGTTATACTGAATACTGGCACTGTTGTGATTAAGCTGTAGTTCAGTAATGGGTCTATAGGATCCAACCCTCACCGGCGATGACACTGTGTTTAACACAGATACTGTGTGTTATCCAACCTGACATTCACAATTTCATACTGTAATGGAAGAAGAGCCAGACCACACTACCTGTTTATAACTTGTATACCTCTCTGGCTTGATTACCATTGTTAATAGCATCTTCTGAGCTCCAGTTTAGTGTCTAACACATCTGACAACCTCTGTACCTATTAGGTCACTGAGCAATGTAAGATATTTACACAGTACACAGTAATAGGCAAGAATTCAGAGAATATACACTCTCACAAGGCATGTCATTAGGAACACCTGTATGCCTGTTCATACATGCAATTGCAAGCTGCCAATCATATGGCAGCAGTGTAATACACAACATCATGCGGATACAGCCCGAAAGCTTCAGTTAACTCATCCATCCTTCCATCCAGTATCTGTTCCACTTATCCACCTAGATCAAGGGCATGCTGGAGCCAATAACAGCTGACTTCGTGTGAGAGGTGGGGTACACCCTGAACGACAGGTCTACTGCGGGGCTAACACAGACACAAACATGATTAACTCTTCATACTAACATTCACAGTTAAGAAAACTGTGAGTGAAGAAACCGGAGTACCTGGAGGAAACCCACAAAGCACTGGTGGGACATGCAAACTCCACTTAAAAAGTCCCTTGGCCAAGGTTTAAGGGCCAAACCTACTTTATGTGAGGTGACAGTGCTAACCACTGAGCCACCCTGCCTCCCATCTTCAATTAATATTCACGTCAAATATCTGAATAGGCAAAACATTGATCACACTGACTTTGTGGAATGGTTTCTGGTGCACCAAACTTCAGCTAACCCATCAATCCAGGTCTTCAAGGAAATATCCATACATCCTTTAGTAAACCAAGCATACACAAGAAAAATTATCTACAGCTAAAACCAACAAAGAATTACAGCTCTGATGCTTGTGAATCTCCTATTGTACAGACTGTAACTTCATTTATCAATGTTCAGAGTGTCCTGTCTATAATACACCAGGCAATGACCGGTCACTGTGACCCCATTCCCATTTTAATTATTTTGCCAAGAACATTATCATACTGGCATTGTTTTAGTCATTACAGCACTACAAACAGACTGAACCTAATCCTTTATGCAGCCCAAACATAACATATTTCACCATGACTTCATTTTCACTGACGCAATATCAATATCTCAGATTTGAGACGCACAACAACAGATGGCCATTTTATGACTCAAACCAAAGCCCTAAATTAGAGCTCGTTCTACTCTGATGTATACACAAGATTTTTTTGCGAGTCATTTGTACAGGATAAAAATGAATATTGTGCTATAAACTGGGGCAGCCATGGCCTAATGGTTAGAGAAGTGTTTGGGACTGAAGAGTCACTGATTGGCAGGAAAATTGTGGAGGCAGAGGGAGTGAGCAGCAACTTCAGCTTCTTCCACCTTTATGGCTGAAGTGCTCTTGAGCAAGGTGCCTAACCCCAAACTGCTCTCTGGGCGCCACAATGTGGCTGCACACTGCCCCTAGTGTGTTTATATGTGTATATCATTGTTTATATAAATATATGTGTGTGTGTGTGTGTTTGTGTGTGTGTGTGTGTGTGTGTGTG
>JBCNYH010000026.1:23144009-23154361 GCA_039654325.1 Tandanus tandanus
TACATTTTAAGTCCTATTTGTTGTTTCCTCGCCTCTCAATCCTTGCTTGAACTGGAAATTCTTCTGCCCAGCTGTCCCAATTTTCTTATTTGGGCATCAAGGAGTGATGAGCAAGGGTAAACAGGAGCAGCCTTCCTAGCTATGCCTTCCTGGTTATTTTCTACATGCTTGAAGCTTATAACAGTAGTATGGTAAAGGTTACCGAGGACCCATAATCCTGATTTTTTAAAATTCTGATGTTACATCAGAGGAAATCAGGGAACATCGGTACACAACGGGAAACATCGGTAGCCTTCGTAGAATATCAGAGGACACTGTAGAATTTTGGGTAAAACTCCCTGAAATAACATCAGAATATGATCGTGTCAGCGCACCTTCAGATAACTATCATGGTGTACAAGAGGAACTATCATACAGTATCATGTATGGCAGCGCTTTTGCTATACATCTGCACCGACACTGATGACTAAATGCTTCTGAGAAATCAACCCCATGCTTATTTGGCGCTGCAGCAGATACAGTCTTGACATCTTCTTCTTCTTGGCCTTTACATTCCAACATGATGATAGAGTTCACGACCCTCAGGTGGTGTTGAGACATTGTTGTTGATAGTTGACTGTTGATAGTTAACATTGTTGCTGTAGGGCAGATCAGGAAGAATTAAGAATGCTAAAACGAAAGAACAAATCCTATACTCTTTCTCCAGAATTATAATGAGCCTCACTCTGTAAAGTTAATAAAAACCATAACAGTAGGAATGTGACTAGTCCTTTGAGACTGTTGCCTTTTCTGTGTAGGTGTACCTCACTACATCTGAGCCAAGAAATAAGCTAATAAACCTTCCTTTATAAAGTGCTACCTTGCAATTTTCTCTGGCCGGCAAGTACAAACAAACTTCCATCAGCCACGTTCCATTAAAGCTGATAGGAAGCTTGTTTGCAGTGGACACAGAGAACAGTTTACCTGCTCTACACACACATACACACATGTATTTATAGACCTGCATGCAAAAGCACGCTCTCTGAGCATAAGCCACAACTATTGACTGAAATCATTTGAAATAAAACCTGGGACACGCCTCAGAAATGAAAGCATTGATCTGGGTTTCATGCTTAAGTTCATGCTTCAGTAAAGCAAACAGCTGTGACACTGCAGCATTTTCAGGACTCTTTTCTGCCTCGGAGCTTGTAAGAAGCAAGAAGCAGCTCCCACTAGACCTACTTTTAAAATGGTGTTGTGAACCCAACCTTAGAGGAGCTTGTAGACACAAAATTATTTCAGCATGTCTAAGCATAGAATTGGCAATTTATTAAGCACCAACACACCGCCTGAACACCCACAGGGTGTTTACTCAGGTAGCGATATGAGTGAAAACAACACAAACACTCAAAAGGGTTATTACTTGTGTAATAGGTAAAGGATAATATACACTCCATGCACAGTATATTCCACATTAGCTTGAAATATCACCTGTCAGCGTGCAGGGAATTATTTTGCAAGAACATTCATTAACTACATTAACAAAGTCCTTCCTCGCAAATGAATTTTTACAGTGTACTGTTTTGAATTTTATTAATTGGCACTTATAGATTTCACTGCTTTCCTTCTCCGTTTGAGCAGCAGTGCATATGTGATGGCTAGCATTAAGCATCCTGGAGGAAACATGTGCGCCTTTAAAAAGCACATACCAGTGTTGGGGTCAGATGCCCGTTTCAGGGAGTCTTTCCTTTGCTCATTAGCAATCTTGATATAAATTTACATTTCCGGTGAAACCACCCCAGCTCATAGGCTTAGTATCACTTATTCACCTGTTTTATGGTTTTGTATCTTTTTTAAATAACAGTAACATGACCAGAAGAACGATTTTGTGAATGTGTGATTTTGCGCAACTTGGCAACGCAATGCTGATTGGTAAAAAGTTTGAAAACAAGTGTGCTGCACTTTTGCTTGCTTCAAGATGGAGATGTTTACTAATATCATGGCGCCCGACGGAGGAGTCACTGACATGAGTAGGCAAATGGTTTCAGAAAGACGTTATAGTACATTCCATTTTATTTCCGTAAGATAGCACTGTATTACATGTTTATTTAATATCCCTGGTAAGTGACCACCGTTAAAACATTATGATACTAAGTGTGCCATTGACCACGCTGTGGAACCACCTTGTGTTCTATGACAAGAACGCCCAAATTTTTGAACGGTAGTGTATGTAGTATTAAGGGAAGCTCCTCAATGGGTAGTTCCTCTCGGTGAGTCCCTAGAACTATGTAGTTCCAACAGAAATTTCCTGAATATGTGCCTTTCCATTTCCATTGATTAAAACTGTCTGAACAGATGTCTGGAAATGCATGTAGGGGACTCTTAGTATTTGACAGACTTCGTACACTCAATTATTTTAAAAACCACCCATTATCCATCAGTTACTTACCATGAAACCTAAAGTGCTAACAATCACCAGACCTTAAATATTTAGGCTTATTTATCAGTTCTGCTTGTTGCTCACAGTAAGCACTCTGCTTTTAATGAACTTGTACATTAATAGTCTGCTTGCATAACAGTCTGCTTATTAGAAACATGCTTGTAAACTTCAGTAACCTTTCCTGACTTGAGCTAAAGAAGAAGCCATTTTTCAGTGAAGACGTGAGTTTGATTAAGTAAAAATGTTTATAACACCTCATGTTATACTATACGCAGCATTTCATGATGTATAATATAAGGTAGGTGTATATATAGTGCAAGACCGATATAGTCCAGAACACACATATGATTTATAAAGTCTATTATTAGGTGCTTACAGAGGCATTACATATTAGATTGTACAAACACAGATACACAGAAGCTCTCCATTACATAAAAAACAGAGCATTAAAAATCTATAAAGCATTTAAAACAACCTTACCCTGCTACACTGCTGCTGGCCGAGCTCTCTGTGATCTGGGAGCTGGCGATCCACTTGGTCTCGCCCACCACGGTGCGGGCATGAGGCAGTCGTCCTACATCCTTCACGGTCATCATGAGGTGACGTGAGGCCTTGAGCACCCGGACTGCCTCGTCGTGAGGAATGCTCAGGAAGCTCCGCCCGTTCACCTCCAGGATTTGATCACCCACCTGAGGAGCACAAGAGGCAAAGTGAGGGTCGGGTTGTCGGCAGGGGTTTGGGCACAGCTGGGCGAGGTGCAAGGTAATCAAGGGTTGAATGGGGATCCAGCTGTGCAACAGATTATGTGGTGAAAATAAATAGAGAGGAATACCACCATGCATTGGACAAGACTGAAAATATAAGTCATACACACTTGGATGGATATACAGTACATGCACACAATACATCTCTCTTATGTCCTTTCTACAGACAAATGTCTTTGTTATTATTCCTGACTTTTGTCATGTTCCCTTTTTCTTGTTCCTCTCCATTTCTTACACTATCTCTTCATTTCCCTTTAATCTTTTTTATTTTATCTCTGCATTTTCATTCCCCTGTTCAATAGTGACAGCCTCATTTTCACATGCATAGGTCACAAGATCATGACTTCGATGTGTGTGTGTGTGTGTGTGTGTGTGTGTGTGTGTGTGTGTGTGTGTGTGTGTGTGTGTGTGTGCGTGTGTGTGTGTGTGTGTGTGTGTGTTGTGCAGACCTTGGGAAAAGTGCTAACCTAAAGAAAAGCACTGTTGATAGTTAACATAAATAAATTATAAAGAGATATAAACAACAACTACTGCCAACCAGAGATGGTAAAGGCAACATGGTGAACATGTTTCCTCCAAGGCATGTCATGCTAGCTGACTGTAAAATTTTATTTTTTTCCACATTGTCCGAAGTGGTGTAAGACACTTAAAGGAAAGCACTATCTATCCCTTCAAATGCCTGTACTGACGGAAGCCCACGACTGGTTAATGTTGCTTCTAAGGAAGAAGGAAGATAGCATATGCCGTCCTTCCATCCCTGAGCGCTCAGGCAGTCAGCTCTCATGGATTTCCAGCCACAGATGGCTGTGTGCATCACCCGGGGCTCGACTTTGTGAAATCGACTCTTTTCATTTTTTTGAAAGCCTGGTTGTACACCCATGGCTCAGTTACAATTTTAAATGACATGCACGCTCCATATTGATGCTTTCATAGATTCATTTTAGTTGCCTGGCTTGAATACCTGTAACATATTTTTTTTCTATTAATGCATTTCCACTGCCACTAAATTTATGGATTTGGAACATTAAAGGAAACATCTAAAAGTAAGCGTTTTCCCCCCCTCCTATTTGTTACAATAATTTAAAAGAAAAATAAATTATATTTAATTAGTACTTAAGCAGCATGGTGGTGTTAGTACGTCCACCTTACAGCAAGAAGATCCTGGGTTTGAGTTAAGTGCTTGGCGAGAACATTTCTGTGCGGAGTTTGCATATTCTCCCCATCCTTGCATAGGACATGCACATTACATTCACAATTTTTTTATTTAATTTATACGACTCATCATTTAAGGGTTAAGGGCCCAACAGTGGCAGTTTGGTGATACTAGGACTTGAACCGCCAAACTCCTAATCAGTAACCCAGAACCTTAGCCACTGAGCCAATACCGCCGTTAATGGTGCCATTAGGCAAACTGGCTGATCCATATTGTCGCTCAATGTGAGTGTGAGTAGTTGTGTGTGTTGGCCCTGCAATAGACTGGCGAGCTGCTTAGGGGTACTCCACCTTCGTCAAGAGTCAACTGCGATAGGCTTGAGCCTTCCTGGGACCCTAGTAGGATTAAGCGGTTCAACAAATGAATAAATAAGTAATACTTATGTGAAATAGTCTTATTAGCAACTGACAACATAAACAGGGAATATTTACAAACCTGACTGCATGAAACAGAAAAGGACTTTAAATCATCAAAAAAGTAGATTCTCTGTAAGAAAGACAAGCCAATTTTGGTCAAAATTGGATAAAAAAAAAAAAGTGCTGCGCATGCCTTGTGACTTACAATAAAAATGCTTATACCCAACTAAACAAGAAATATGCATCGAGCAATGCTCTCTAAATCGATTCCTGCGCTGACCTCCTTTAACTCCAGGTAAGCCTCATGGGTAATTAAGCATCCATTTCAATGATAATGATATTAATGAATGCTTAAGGAGCGCTTTTATGTGATCAGTCAGGCTTGTTGACGTCGGAATGGCAGGACACTTTATGTCTCAGGGTGCCCTCATGCCGGTGTTGCCTTCTGGCTTTACCTTTATGTTGTCTAGCTGGACCTGCTGCAGCCTCTGTATGCACTCATCACAATGTACACCCTTTAAACCACTGTAGCATGACAGCAAACTTAATACTCTATTCTCTCTCTCTCTCTCTCTCTCTCTTTCTCTCTCTCTGATCCTGTCACACTTCTATCACTTTGGTTCCTCTCATCTTTCTGATCTGCCTGAATCGCCCTGATGCTTCTTCAGTTTGGAGCTTTTGACACTTGTGACTGACTTTCTGCTGCCGTGGATCTCATGTGAATACAAAAATGATTTGCATTTCTAAAAAAATAACTAATTTAAACCCAAGCTTCATTCTTGCTTTAGCTTGACAATCTCACTTGGATGCTGCAGGTTTGTTGCTGCTGTAGTTATAAAATGCGGTTCTTTGCTCATCTTCTTAAAACTTTTTGGGGATAGGGTACAAGGGGTGTTCTCTGACACTTCTACTCAAGCAAAATTCGACAACCTCAGAGGTGTGAACTGCACAGGTGATTCACATACAGCATTCTGAATGGTGTACACGTACTTGTGTAAGCCATTTTTTTCACAGTATTTTTTACCCCCGACATGTAGGTTATGTTTTACCTTCGGTTTGTGTGATTGTTAGCAGGATTATGCAAAATGTTATGTGCCTATTTTCAGGAAATTTCTACCAGGGGTGGGGCTTTGAATAATGAAGGCTCCGTTAGATTTTGGAGATGATCTGGATCAAATTCAGTGTCCAGGAATTTTTTTAAAGGTTATTTTAGCATTGTGAGATTTTGGTTCATGTGAGGGAATGGCCAGAGGTTTGTGCTCTCGGAGTGATCTTGATATAACTGCACTTTTTTGTCTCTTTCTTTTATGCTATATCATATTGAAGTTAGCAGCTTAGGTGAAAGAAATCTTTTCTCAGTCCTTATTTTCTATCCCCTAATTATTTTGGTGGACGCCTAAAGGAATATGTTTGTCAATAAAGCATAACTGAAATACACCTCCCTCATAAATAAAACACAACAGGCTTGAATTCATTAGGAC
Organism: Tandanus tandanus; assembly: GCA_039654325.1. Lineage (NCBI taxonomy): Eukaryota > Metazoa > Chordata > Actinopteri > Siluriformes > Plotosidae > Tandanus > Tandanus tandanus. The sequence goes on from JBCNYH010000026.1 coordinate 23,150,243, forward strand.
TGTTCTACATAAAGAATGATCGTGTTTAATTACATTTACATTAACTTCTATTAAACTAACTTGTCAGGCAGTCTAGGCTATACCTTCGTGTAAAACAGGACCGCTTGTCAGTCGCCTAACCATCAAGTCCACTGACATTCATTTTAAGTGGATAGTCAATAGTCAATATTCTAATATTAGCTCTTTATTCCCTTTCATTATACCTCCATAGACAGAAGAAGTGGTGAGTGGCATGTGGCATTAGAAACCTTTTTTCTGAAGCGCAGACCTTTGGCATTTCCATCTTTTCCCTTTACCCTTGTGACTGACAGATAAGAAATCGGATCAGTTCTCTTATACCTGTTCAGGTGTCTTTGAAACGTATTGCAGGATAAGGCTGAGGGTTAGTTACAGTCCAAAGGAAGTTTAGTAACAAATACCAGCTCGCTTTTCTTACCGAGAATATACTTGGCATATAAATGGGTGAACATTTCTAAAGCAGCTACTATGTTCCCACCAGGGCACACTCTGTGGTGCACTCTTTTCCCCTGTGGCCCAGCAATTATAAACAAACCATGACTGAACCCCGGGACTGTAAATACACTGACAGATGCATTACCAATTTCAGTATGCAGATCACAGGATCATCTAGCTGTGCTTCAGTGTAATTTAATTTCTCTCTGCAGAATAAACGAAACCTTAAAAGTCTTTCTTTCCTTCTTCTTTTTTTAACAACAGCTTAAATAATTTGAACCTAATGACTTATGAGGCTCTTCCATTAAAATGCTTGACAGTCACACAGAAAAGGACCTTTGTGTGTTACATATTTTCCATTTAACAAGCTATGGTACTTGATTCTAGTACTGGCTCAAATACTAAAATCTGGCAGCCATGCTTGTACAGCATGCATTCAAAAGACACAATGTACAGATGCTGCACTGTTTTCTCAGTTCTAGTGCTCATCCACTCCTGCAACCATGCTGACGGCCACCACCCACTTCTGCAGATACTCCCACTGCAACAACCCACCCCCACAGACACTATGACTACACTTACCCACATTCATAGACACTCTTGACCACACTTACCCACTCCAACATAAACACTGACTACACTTACCCGCTCACACAGATACTCTGTCTACAATTACCCACTTTCATAGACACTCAAACTACACTTAACCATCCCCTCAGACACTCTGACATCACCTGCCCACTCCCACAAGCACTCTGACCAGGTCCACCCATACCCACTTTTCTTCTGATTGTACCTGCTCATTCCCACATACACTCTGACCGTACCACTTCACTCCCACAGATGCTCCAACCATACCTGCCCACTCACAGACACTCCGACCACAACCACCTACTCCCACAAATGCTCAGACCACACCCACATACTTTCACAGACACTCAGACCACACCCACCCATTGCACCCACCTGATCCAATGATTTTAACCATGATAACCCACTTTCACAAAAATTCTGACTATACCCACATACTCCATTACAGAAATCCAGACTCTGCTGCCTGTTCACCAGATACTCTGAGTGCACCCGCCCACTTCTGCAAACACTATGGCTACATCTGGCCCCTCCTGCAGTAACTCTGTCTGTAACTGGCTGTTCCTGCTCATGTAAATTCTGGCTCTGTGCAAACCTTACATGCAAGGATTTTTGATTTATGTTATTAAACTAGTCTACATCTAATAATAACTTCTCTGAATCTGATTTTTCCATATTTCTTTACTTTGCCCAACAGCCGCCGATAGCCCATTAGATTGATGTCACATTCCATCACTTGGAAATGCCATCACATAAATAAAATTATGATAAGCCTTCTTTAATGCCTACAAAACAAACACTAGCATTTAGCTTATGTGCTGTCTTTTTGTTGTAGTTGTTTTTCAAAATATTTGTCTATAGTAATCCTTCTAATGGATTTATATCGACAGTTACTGACCATTTGACTGATGCAGCAACTTTCAGGCTGGCCGCTTCAAGTATTCCATTCCAGACAAATCACAAGGTACGATCAGCATCCTACCTGGCTTAATCTTTTGTAATATATCTCAGAAAGGAAAGCAGAGGTTGGGTAAGCTAAATTTTGTTGAGTGCAAAAGCTGAAATTTTATCTTCACTGGTTTTTAATGACAAACATCCTTTGATCTGATTATCCTCCCTTTGCCCTTCTCATGACTATTAATTTAACATAACATAAGAAACTGCATATGTATAAATGTCCAACATGAACAAATAATTTTGTTTGCAAATCACTGCAGTACAAAAGGAATAAATCACTTAGAGATCCATACATTTCCCATCCTTTCCTCCAGGAATGATGGTGAGAAATAAAAGTCAGATCAGAGTTCGCTCAGCGCTCGCTCTGCTACTGGTAACATTTCAACCCAGTACAACCTGCTGCATGGTTGAGTGGTCGGCGACTAAACCAGCTCCCCCACCAGCTTCGAGCTGGTATGAAGGGTGGCACGTCCACCAGCAGGACGAAATACAAGACCTGTCAAAGGGTGGATGAGCTCCAAGTGAGCCATCATGCAAATCTTGGTTGAGGAGTTGCGACCCACCAAGTTTCCATTATCACATTATATAACCAATGAGAGTACTGGCTCGGCAGTGGGCGACATAGTAGTATAAGTAGTAATAGTAGTGTTACTGTTGTGTATAGTAGTGTTACTCTGCCCTGGTGTTACGCTATCTGAATGCCTATAAGAGATGATGAGCAACCCAACAGCAATGATCCAGGTGAGCTCCCACTGTGTTCCCTCATTATTACATCATTAACAGTTAACAGTACTAAGGCATTAGCCATAGACCTACAGCATTTTACAACTATACCTTTCCCATCTTATCCTCCAGGAATGATGGTGAGAAGTAAAAGAGCAGGACATAATGGATAACGAGTTGAAACAAACACCGGTGTGGCCTGTGGAGAACAATGGTCATAATCTTTATTGAGGAGATTGGATTAAATCCATCCATCACAGCCGGCCCAGATGAGTAAAATGGAGGAAGCACTGGCTGCTTTTAACAAAATTTGTACATCATTATCATCATCATCGTCGTCTTCAGCTTGATCCCTGATAGAGGTTTACTGGTGCAGTGGAACTAATCAGATTTGCTCATCTTATTTTCTTTGCACACAACACAACAGGTGCTATTACTTCTGGCTCTCTCTCTGATTGGGTGACTCTCTATGTGATTAAAGATCTACGTAGATGTAGGCTTCAAAATTTATCCTTTCCGAATCACATGTTATTTCAAACATTCATCCGTCTGTTCACAATCTATTGTCAAAAAAAAATAAAAAATTGCTGTGTGTTGCCAATTCATACTGCACACTTGTATACATCAGTCTCCTCTGCTTGTGAGAGGCAGTGCGAAACGGAATGCCCCTCCACCCATCCTGCTGTGTGTGTGTATATATATATATATATGTGTGTAAGACTAGCCTGCTCTTGCTGCACCAGCACCATCACTCAAAATGTCAAGTGTCCTGGATCAGGAGTTTGCTTGCTCATTTCCAGATCTGTCATGGCCAAGGGTCCATGCTGTCCACTGCCTCACCCTTTCCTCTATTTATCCCTGATCCATCATCCCTCCATCTCAAGGCTCAGCTGCAGAGCCACACCCTAAAGTATTACAGCTAATCCTAATACAAAGTGTATGGGTACAAGCCTGCATTCATGCTTCTGGCTAGTGAATAGCAAGGGCTTGTGTAATGGATTCATGGTAACCCTGAATAAAGTTATACGTTTGTGGGGTTGTGTTTCATTTTGCATTCATGTCGCATCACTTACCAGAGCTTATTAATAAATCCACCAGTGTGTTTTTTTCCAAGCTGCAGACCAACCTGCTGTATCTATCGAAATCAATATCCTGTATATAACTAATATGAATGGCAGACAAAACCTGATCTACCATATATATTAAACAAAAAAGTAAGTAGGACGTTTCCGTTCCTTGAAAGCAAATTCCGTTCCTTGAAAGCAAACACTGAGCGAATGAGGAGGAACTTCTTCCCGCAGGCCGTTCGGGCCCTGATCCAGAACACTGGTACCTGGACTTTGTAGACTCTACCCTACACATAAACATTACATTCCACCTCAGCTTATGGTTGCA
>JBCNYH010000026.1:23190728-23221460 GCA_039654325.1 Tandanus tandanus
TATATATATATACATATACAGATTTTCTGAATTGTATTTTTTACTTTTATTTATTTATTTATTTGTTAATTAATGCACAGTGAAGAGCAGAATTTTAACTGAATTTGCATAAAATTTGGGATTGGTCATGTCTGTCTTTCTGTCTGTCTGTGTGTCTTTGACCATGATATCTCGAAAACTAATGGACGGATTTACATGAAATGTTAATCAAATGTGGGTCTTGGGCTAACAAAGAACTGATTAAATTTTGGCCATGATCCAGATCTGGATCCAGGACTGTTTTGAAGGATTTTTTTAACACTGTGTGATAGGGTACGAAGGCAGAAATTACCCAGAATGCACAGGGAGAAAAAAAATACAGAGCTTAAAAATAATTGGCCACAAGGGGCAATGTAATTCTACATCATCTGCCACTATAACCCATGTAATGACTATATTACACTACCTTGGTGGAGGTCTGCACTCTCTGAATGCATTTTCTAGTTTCCTATATTTTTCCTATGTTTATATTTTCCTTGTTTATTATCTCCAGACAATTTTACTATCATACAAAAGACAAGGTGAGTAAACAAAATGCACAGTTTTCAAATAACCCTGTGATTAATTGGAGAAAACCCACCAGCATCTACAGTTTATCAACTATGAGAAAAAGTAATTGTCCCTCAAACTCAATACTTGGTCTTGCCTCCTTTAGCAGCAACAACTGCAATCAAATGCTTTCAGCATCACAAGAACCTTGATGTCTTTAGCATCACTGTGGAAAACCTTTGGCCCACTCCATTCAGGGTATAGAACCAACTGCGTATTATGAATAAACAACAGCTGAGGTAATCAGAAAGGGGCAAATACTTTGTCATGGTAATATATTTGGTAGCAGCCGTTCTCATTTACAAGCTTAATCCGATTCATTCTTCAGAAATAATTACCTATATTAAAACATTTGTGTTTATGCCCTACTTCTGCTGCGGTGCAGCCACACCACTCTTAAATTTTACAGCTAGCGTTGAAGGTAATTAAAAAAATATTAAGTCATCTGAGAGTTTGCTTGAAAGTAAATCTTTATTCCCTCTGTACTTAACACTTCTTATGCTAATTATTCTCTCCCATTACTTACAAGGTAGCTTCATTTTTTGTACAGTACCTAGTAATGCTGTTACTAAAATGAGAATAATACTGAAATTTATCACATTTAAATTAAGAGTGTGAATGCCATTTTCATTATCTGGGTGAACCAGCGCTGTGGAAGATGCTGATACCCTTTTTTGGGGTGCAGTTCAGTTTAAAAGGTCAAATGTTCTACATAAGCTTAAAAATAATATATTAATTATCTTGGACTGACATTTGCTCCCATGTACGCTATATTTCCTCTCACCCCTAACTCTCAGTTCAGGACTCAGATTCCCCGAACACACCGAAGCCTATAGTCATAGCCAACACAGACTCAAGCAACCAACATGAACGCTATCTTGATACTCACACAAAACTCATACTAATGGTGCACATATGAACACAATCAGTACAAAAGCATGTCAACTGCATTTAAGCAAACATGACAAATACATCAATTTTTGGGTTCTGAAAAATGGAACAAAGTACACTTCTTGAAATATAAAACCAAGTACATAGCTAAAATCATAAATAGACTAGAGGTGTAAAGTACTGCCACGCAGCATGGATAATTTCGTAAATAGGGCTTATAGTATGTTGACATCAAATTAACAAAAATAATTGTTTGAAGCATTTATGACCTTTCCAGTTACCCAAGGTCAAAGGTAACTATCTCATCTGAAAGTCAATATATGGTTTCTTATTTGTGTTCCATAGTAATAACATGTCTATCAGCACTGTTTAAAAGTTATATGTGCTCCAGAAACTTGTGACCTTTGCTCTGACCTTAACCTTTGTCTCTGACATTTTAAAATCAAATCCTCTGTAGGACTCAAGTAGGGTAGTGTCCCCACCAAGTTTGGTAAAAATCTGTGGATGGGTGTGGTCAGGATTCCAATGATTCCAATGCTAAGTCTACTAATGCCAATCATGCAGAGTTGGTATCCTTATTCAGCAATACTAAACTAAATGTTCAGCCTTGTTCCTAGCCTTGTTCATGTTTCAGTGCACGCTGATGACACTTTGACGGAAATAGAAAACAAAGCAATAAAACGCAGACCGTTTGAAATAGCATACAATAAAATCAGATAATCATTGGGTCCATCTCAAGCCACTAAGCCATTTGCCACAGTTATACATGAGCTGGAGACTTGCATCCTTAATACAATATTGATGGTGGTTATGCTGACCTTTCATTGTTGACCTTGCTGACCTTGAAAGTGACAAGATCACTGGCTTCCCCAAATCAACATCAGTTTGTGTATGACGAAAGCATGTCCGTGCAAGCCCTCCCAGAAGCCATACTGTAGATTTTTTGGAAAAAATTACCTCAACATGACCGTTCATCAGAGTAATTTTTAACCACACTGGAACTCTTGTAGCATAACACAGTAATACGTATTGGTGCATGAATTAGAAGCTAAAAATAGATTGGCCGTTCACCAGATGGTCCTTGTATGACTCTAAAGGGGTTTATTTAGCAATAAATAACATGGTGCCACCAGGTTCACTCTCGTAAATAGCAGAGGCCAGTTAAGGACCCAAGGACTGTAACCAATCAGCAATCCTGTGCATACAACATAAAGCAAAGTTGCATGGACACACACACACTAACCATTGAGAGAATGTGGCTAATTAAAGCAGCTAGTAGCTAGTCACTACAGTTGTGGTATCAAATGTATCAGATGTCAGAGCTTCACAGGGTGCCATGCACACACAACCACACATTTAATGTCCAAATTCTTTTCATGTACCTTCAGTCATCTTTCTATCCGGCCATGAATGGAATCACTATAATCCTGTATATGTGATTCTTAATGTAGTTTCTGTACTGAAGGTCGAATTGACGATATTGCTGTATATAGGCAACCTTGGTTTTGGAACCTGAAGAATGACTCAGTGTGGAGTGCTTGCATGGGTTTCCTTCAGATACTCCGGTTTTCTTCCCACAGCCCAAAGACATGCACATTAGGCTAATTGGCTGTTCCAACTTGCCTGTAGAATGTACATGTGAATGTGAATGTGTGTGCTGGCCGTGGAATGGTCTAGTCGAGCTATTCAGGGTGTACCCCACCTTCTAGCTGTGTCGGCTGAGATAGGCACCAGCATCCCTGTGACCCTAATAGGATTAAGCTGCTTGGCAAATGAGTGAGTGAGTGAGTGTATCCATGAACCATGGTTCATTGATGTACCTTCTAGGTCAAGATGAAAAAGGAATCATGTTTTTGAGGTAGTGTAATACTAAGCTAAATTATAAACAAGAGTGATCCTAAGAAGCAATACGGCAGCCACTCAGGAAACTCGCTGAAAATAGCTGAGGGAGTAGCGGAAACCACTGGAAATAGCCAAGTGAATCCCGAATGCCCCATGTCAGATTTAAAAGGAGTACCAGCTCCAAAGTACCCATCATGCAATGCCCAACATGGAGTGCCCACCATCCAAAGCATATTTTGACAAAATATCAGATGGGTTCTTTTAAGTGGGGACTGAGGCTGTACAACATGGCAGAACCACCAATTCCAGTGATTGTTTTATTGTTACTTGCTTAGCCTGAAAACCTCTGTATGGCTACTTTAGCTGATAAAGTGTGGTTCGGTGCATCCTCTTTCACTGCACTAATAGCAGCTTATACAGTGATGTCCTGGAGTTCTCAGTCCAGTCGAGCTCATCAGGTAGTATTTTGAAATGACTGCTCAACTAGTAAAACTTAACAGCTGTGAAAAGCACGCGGTGTTCAGTGAGCATTAAAAGAATGAATGGAACGTAGTAATACACTTCCAAGGCACGCAAATACGTGCTTGTGCTTCACATGCCTCCTTTAATAATCACACTCCGTTTTCATGCAGACTGTGTACGGCATCTCATTTGTGTAACCTTCGACGTCCTTCACAGTCTCATTGTTTGTAATAAAAATCTTCTTTACTGCATAACGAGACCGAAACTGCATAACGTAACCCTGAGAGCGATTAACGGCGCGATGTCCGCTTTCCAAAGGTAGTCCTAATATTTTAATAAATCAATATTAAAACACAGAGAAATCATCGTTTGCATGAATCACAGTCTGGAAGCCAAGGACAGCAGAGGCATCTTCCTGGGAGCCACGTCAGCACCGAGACAGCGTGACTTCAGAACTGGAGGGTCACGCTGCAGTTTGGTATATCAGACAGACCTGCCCTTTTAGCCATCACTTCCCCCAGTGCTGCATTCCATCTTCCATCTCTCACTTTTATTGATGAATTATTCATAAGCAGTCACACACAGACAGGATGATATACGGATAGAGAGTGGAGAAAGACATACATGAGGAATAGAAAGAGAGACAGGAAGAAAGAGTCAAACGGATATGTATAAGAGTGATACTAGAGGGAGGTCATATACTGGAAAATTCACATTCACAGTAGCATCATACCACTGATATCTCTTAAATATTTTCCGTACAGTCAAACTGGACTCATGACTCATAATTAGATGCTTTCTTATCCATCACTCAGTCATCAGCATGTGAGTAAATCCTGATACCTTTGTTTTTGGTTTGATTTTCTGAACTGAATTGAGAATTCCTTCTTAGCCCCCAACCTGTTTCTTCAGTGCTCCAGCTCTCTGCTTCACCACTCTTTCCCATCTCACATCAGTTTTGCAGCATGGCTGTCAAAAAATGTCTGCCCCCATCTCATAATACATACCAAATATGCTATAGTATTGTATGCTGGTTCGAGCTGTCCTGAAATAACCTGTCATGATCAATATCAGATGAGATAAATACAGATAAACTGTCCCTTGCTAGAAAGCAGAACTGTGTCAGCTGACCATCACAGACATAATGAAAACAAGACCACCCCGCCAGGCTCAACTATCTCCCTTATGAACCAAAATGTCAAAAATGGTCCTCTTACAATGTTAAAAAACCCTTAAAAAAATTCCTGAATACAGAATTTGATCCGGATTATCTACAAAATCTCATGGAGACTTCCTTGTTCAAGGCCACACCTTTGGAACAAATTTTATGAAAATCCACACGTAACTTTTTCTTTAACAAATAACAGAAAGCACACATCTGCTGGGCGTGCTTTAATATGACACTTCAAAAAAATCTCACAATGTCTCCCCTCCCCTTTTTTCTCCCCTAATTTTAATCGTATCCAATTCCCAGCCATCAAATTGTTTACCTATCACAAACGACCACCACTGGCCAGCGAGAGGCGTAAGTGCAGACATGCCCCTTCCGTGACACATGATTCTGCCACTCTTTACAGACTGCTGTGCATGCGCATTTGGAGGCGGTCTAATACACTCAGAGGGAAAACGCTATCCTCCCCTTTGATCGAATTAGCAAACAGGCGCCCATGAAGGGCTGGTGAGTGACAGGGAAGTGAGCGTCATCCTGGATGCGATCTCCAGGTTGATCAGGCACCTTGTCGATGCGACACTCAGGACCCCAAATCACCTTTTATAATATAACAGTATTATACTGGAATATAGTCCAGAATATCATGACTCACTGATGTTTCCATTGCAATGTAGGTTTTACCTTTCAGGGTTGCTCTCTCTCTCTCTCTCTCTCTCTTTAGGTTCCATGGCACGTGCCTTGGGCGACATGACCTCGGTTTCAAGCTGTGTCCCATGTTGTTCTTGGATCTTCGGGCATTCAAAAGATCTACCGCTGCCCTCCTCGGGTTTTCTTCCCTAGATGTCTTCCGGTGAGACAAAGATTTTAGATTTTATCTCACCCTTCTGGATGATGTGACTGAGGAACTTCCATTGTTTCTCATGGATCATATTAATGATTTTTAGCTCCCGCCCATCGGAAGCTATAGGAACCGTCCACCCTGCACACATTAGTTTCCGGGCATTTACTTTCTGTGCACTGAAACTGGGGCTTTCAAACTTTATATGCTGGCTCACTACTATGAATGCTAGGATCTGCTGGCCGTGCTTTAATACGACACTTCCAAAAAATCTCACAAGTTCCAGAATTCCAAATCTCCACCCCTTGAAGAAATTTCAGGAAAATCTGTACAGAGCTTTTTATCCTGCTAATAATCCTGCTAACAAACAAACACACAATCTGAGGGTAAAACACAGTCACCTTGGCAGAGGTAATTATCCACAATTTGCATTTGCCCCAAAAGCATGCCAAACAGATGCTAATGGCACTAAACACCATCACCAGATTCAGTCAGCAGATTCAGAACAATATATGGCCAAAGTGTAAGATCTCAAGTGGCCTACACAGAGCACTGACCTCAACCCCACTGAACACCTTTGGAATTAATTGAAATGTCAAACCAGGCCTTCTTGCCCAACAGCAGTGCCTAATCTTACGAATGCTCTTGTGGGCAAATGACCAAATCCCTTCAACCTTGTTTTAATGCAAAGCTTGGAATTTATTCCAACAGCAAATCAGATGACCTGAATCTGGAATAAGATGTTCAAAAAGCATGCATGAGCGAGATGGTCAGGCACTCCAGTTTCCTCCCACAGTCCAGAGACCTGCACATTAGACTAACTGGCTGTTCTAAACTGTCCCTAAACGTGTGCTGGTCCTCCGATGGCCCCTGCCTTTGCCCAGTGTTGGCTGAGATAAGCCCCTAATAGGATTAAGCGGTTTGGTAAATGAGTGAATGAGTGATTGAGTACACCACCAATGTACAAGAAATATGATTAGACCAAGGGACAGTGTTCACAGAACCCATGCATGCTTTTTGAAGATTCCAGCTTTAGTCCAACTGATTTGCATCTTTTTTCTTCAATCGATCAGTTTCTGGGTGGCACAGAGCCATGGTGGGTATGACTCCTCCTGCCTTTCTCAGTGAATTAATTCTGGTATGGCGCATAAAGACACTGATCTGCTATGTGGATATGTGTGAACTCCGTACAAAGTAACTTGTATTTTACTGGCTGAGTTATAATTCATAATATTTATTAAATACAAAAGACTACTACCAGTGGCTGTGTTCACAAATCCAGCCTAATTATGTTGCGGTTTAGACTAAACAACACATTAACAACGAATGATTTAAATTACTTTAATAATTAATTTTATCTCATTAACTGAGTAGAATTCTTCTTTTATTATACCACTGCTGGTATTTTGTGTTGTCCCCCTTCTCCCTCTCCCTGGCATCCTCTGTGTCCAAGGCTGCCAGTAAATTAGCTGCGGTTCTTTCTGCCTATGCAATATAATACAATCAAGCTTCCTGCCAGATCTTTAAATATGTTTGCTCTATGATACACAATATACTGTACATCACAGCACTGGGATAAATGTGTTGATGGGGAGATTGAATAAAATAAATAAATAAACTTCCTTTTTTACATTTGGAGGCAGCCTAACACACTCTGAGGGAAAAAGCTATCCTCCCCTTTGTACGAATGAGCTAACAGACGCTCATGAATGGCTGGTGATAGCTATGAGTGACAGGGAGGTGAGCGTCAACCTGGATGCGATCTCCAGGTTGATCACGCACCTTGTCGATGCAACACCCGGGAACCCAAATCATCTTTTATAATATAACAGTATTATACTGGAATATTGTCCAGAATATCATGACTCACTGATGTTTCCACTGCAATGTATGTTTTACCTTGAAGGCTTGCTCTCTCTCTCTATAGGCACCATGGCACATGCCTTGGGTGACATGACCTCAGTTTGACAGTGTCCCCTGTTGTTCCTGGGTATGCTGGCAGTCGAAAGATTTTCCTCTGCCCTCCTGGGGTTTTCTTCCATAGATGTCTTCCGGTGAGGCAAAGATCTTCTATCTCGCCCTTCTGGATGATGTGAGCGAGGAACCTTCATTGTCTTTCATGTATCATATCAATGATTTTTTTGTTTGGTATTAGCCGTGCTGAAGGACAGACTCGTTGGTCTTGTGATCTGTCCACGGGACCTTTGGCATTCTTCTGTAGAACCACATTTCTGCTGCTTAAAGGAGGCCTGTTGTTTTGGCATCCTTACAGTTCTATAAAGTAGAATGGACCACTCAAAACACTGGAGAAGACGGCATCCCAACCAGATGACTAGAAGGGTTGCAAGCCTCCTGCAAAACCTGGTCTCTAGGACAAACATCCACTCCCACTGAAAGGTAATGTGGAACAGCCAATTAGCCTAATGTGCATGGATACCCAGAGAAAAACCTCGCAAGGGGAGAACACAAACCACCCAGAGAAACACAGTTCCCAACCACGGGGCTCGAACCCAGGACCTTCTTGATGTGAAATTAGCATGCTAACTCATACGCACAACCTTTTTGTCATGGATTTCCAAAATTATTTTCAAAATTATTGTCATTAGCTACATATGCGTGTCACTTACACGCAGTTTAGTCATATTTGTTTCACAGTAATAAGTGTGTCCCATGTAGATGACTGCATTGCACAGAAATAGCATTGACAGGCTGGACTAGATGTTTTTCAATGAAAACATTGTTATACAACATGAAAAGATTAAAGGGTCCTGGATCTGCCTCCTGTAGTTGATTTATTCTCTTTGAAGTCGAGGAAAAACATAATTCTTTTTATGAATTGCTTCCATTCCGACCTGTCTTTATTGTTCAGCTGTTTTCCGACAAATGTATGACATCCTACGACATCCATTGCTCATCAATTTCAATCAGAATGAATAAATGAATACATGAATGAAGTATGTAGATGACACAAAGGGTCATTTTTAGTGTATTTTCTCACCATATAAAGAAAAAATACAAAAGGTCTTGAGTTTCACAACAAACAAAACATTTCACAGCTCAAAATAATATCCCTTTGTTACAGTGAAATTATTTCCAGACACACTCTTTAAATGTTACAATTCATTGACATACAGTGGAGTTTTATTCATTAGCTTATTCCTATAATATTTCCCCTTGGTGTTCTTATTCCTAATTTGTTAGTGAATACCTGAGATGAACAAAAGCGCAGTCAGCCACTTGTTTTGCATGAAAGAATTTTTGTCCCATTTTCCATACAGATGAATAGATGGGGAATTTCTAGTCCAAACAGCAGTTTATTCAGCTTGCTCTGTAATTAAAAAAGTCTCACTGTGTGTTTTACTGAAGCTGAAAATCTAGCAATTGGATGCCTAAGAAAAGCTAGACAGAAAGACATGAAAGAGAGCCTTAAATTGCGTGTCGGGACCGAACAAAAATTTTACTTAGAGAAAATTGTTTTTTTTCCCCCCGAAAAATAATAATAGACCACAGGGGTCCAGACGCTCCCGCCGAACGGACCATTTCTTGATATGCCAATATATAAAAATAGACCGCAGGGGTCCAAAGCTCCCGCCGCCCTGGAAACTTAATCTATATCTTCCTTAAACCAAAATCAAAACTGTTGTGTTAAACAAATGATGTCCAGCTGGATCATTAATTATGCACGGATTTTGGTGTGCACCAATCCCAGGCAAGGTACCCGTAAGACAAATCCGCATACCAAATTTCATCAAAATCCGAGCAGGCAATCTTAAGTTATCGTCTGGAAACCAAACTGTTGTGTTAAACAAACGAAGTCCAGCTGACTCATTAATTAAGCACGGTTTTTGGCATGCACCTATCCCAGGCGTGGTACCTGTAAGACAAACTCGCATACCAAATTTTATCAAAATCCGAGCAGGCATTCCTAAGTCAGAGTCCGGAAACCAAAGTGTGACAGACAGACGGATGGACGGACGAACACCACCCATTCCGGAAGCATCCCGGGAGCTAACAAGCATAGCAAGTTTTAAAGCCCCAGCTTCAGCGCGCAGCAAGTAAATGTCCGAAAACCTAATATAAGTTTTGCCTCTGTGACCTTGAAAAGTAGGTCAAGGTCACTCACACACAAATCCATCCTAGCACTCATAGTAGTGAGCCAGCATACCAAGTTTGAAAGCCCCAGCTAGGACGGACAGAACCCATTCCTATAGCTGCCAATAGGTTGTTCTAAAAAGTAAACAACAAATTAATTTGAAAAAATTATAATAAAAATAAAAATAAATAATTTGCTTTTATTGAATATTTATAGGGCGGCACGCTAGCAAAGTGGTTAGCATGTCTGCCTCACAACAAGAAGGTCCTAGGTTCAAGTTGTGTGTGTGTGTGTGTTGGCCCTGTAATGTTCTGACGAGCTGTGTAATTTTGTTTTGGCTTTTTTTCCCTAACTCACCCAGCATTAAATTATTTTTACATTTCTGTTTATAATAAAATCTCTGTGGAAAAATACATATTGCCCAGTTGGGCAATATGATCATATAATACTAATGTGACACAATCCACTTTTCCTTTCTGAGATACAGTATAATGGGAATCACGATATATTCTTCAGTCTATATATTTTACCATTTTCGACATATTTAAATACAACACATAAGTTCCTGATCCTCCAGAGGAAGTAATGTCACTGACTTAGGAGGAAGGTACCAGGTCAGGTTATCTATGATGTGCACACCAACAAACTTGATACTTCTAAATCTTACCATAGCAACCCCATCAATGTATAATGGGGGTGTAATTTAGTTTTACTAATGTTGAGGTAGAGGTTCTTATGTTCTGAGGTTCATTCTTGTGAGCATCTTTGGAGACTGTCTCTTCTCTGGCATGGTGGTGTCATGAGCAAAGGTAAAACTCATACTGGAGCTGTGTCAGGGTGAATAGGAGGGAGCTGAGAATGCAGCTCTGAAGTCTTCCTGTTCAGTCATATGGAAGAGTAGATGTACTCATGGAATTTCACTTCCACAGGGTCCACATGTCAGAAAGTCCAAAATTCAATTGCACAAATCTTCAAGTTCAATCTTAAGTTCTTGAACCCTAAATCCTTGTCGGAGGCTATTGTTGTTATTTCGGTTTGAGTTTTGACCCTGCTGATGAAGACTGTGTAAACAGTTTAATCAACTAATACATGATAATTAACAATTATAATTATCAATGTTTCTTAATTGGGACTACTCAATTCAGTGAGGTCCACCGAGCCGGAGGTGATAACTGTTTTAGTATATACTACACGGCAACATGGGCAAAAAGCAAACTAAAATTATCTTCAAAATCATGACGAACAGATGAGCTCCTTGCACGAGTGAGCAGGTGCACAGTAACTCTGAGTTTTAGTATATGCTACATGGAAACAAAGAAAAGCAAACTAAACTTAGTTTTTTTTAAGCACATATTTTAACTATTACAAAGGCGGGTCAGGTGAGCTCTAACCCAACCCAAGCGCAGTGTAGCTAACGGTGACTTACTTCAGAATTTTAGTACTACAGGGAAATGAAAAAAAAAAAACTGACTTGACTGAAAAAAAACTTTAACTGTGACAAAGTATGAGTATCCATCATTTTGAATTAAATTATTATCCACTCAGAAAAACGTTTTTTTTTAACCCCCTGATAGTGGACCAATAAGATCACACCTTTCCCATGTTGCAATTTTGAGGGACCACGATGATGAAAGGACAATGTGACATACTGTTCTGCTTAAATTTGAACGTAATAAATAAATGGGTGTGTTTTATTTTCAGAATTGATAGGTTTTTCTTGTAATCTAGAGACTATAATTCTGTTATAAAAGGCTTTTAATGGCAGTGTGCTCTCATTTTATAATGTGTGTATTCAAAAAACAACAACAGTAAGGTTTAACTTAAATTAACTTAAAACTGCTATGCTTCACATGACTGCCCCCACTACTTCATCGACCTCCACACTGTTTGACCATCAGCTCTGACTCCATCTCACAGCAGTCACCACTTATCCCTGTCTTTCTGAAGCTCTATATGCAGCAGGTGCTGTCTGTCTCATGCGTCTTCTTTGGAGCTTACTAAGCCAGGCTCAAAAACATTCATTAGATGCACTGTCCTTCAGGATGTAAGACTGATTGTCTCACTGTAAGCGAGTGAATTTTTGGCTGACTGAGTAGAAAGCGTTGCTTTTGTTCCAGTGTCATTCATCTCCTTTTTAAGTGCCTCTTTGTTTATATTTGGTTGGACTAATACGCAGAGTCAGACCATTGGGGTGAGTGATATGAAAACACATTAATACATTTTTATAACACACTGTAACAAAAGCTTCTGCTATTTTCTGAAAGATGGCATCCATCTTGCCGTATGTATACCAGAAAGGACAAGGGATGCACCCACTTTTCTCCTTTTTTTAATAGCTAGTTACCATTAGCTGGTGGTCTACTTTAGGTTATGCATTAGGTGATGACACAGGGTGTAGCAAAAGCAGTATCCCAGAATTCTGGGACACACTCATTTGCCGAAAGACATGTACAGGGTTACATGTAGACTGGATCCTACCTCAGCCAACACTGGGCAAAGGCGGGGTACACTCTGAACAGCAGCCAGACCATCGCAGGGAAACACACGACCATTCACATTCACCACTAGGATAATGTACATGTCTTTAGACTGTTGGAGGCAACTGGAGTACCCAGAGGAAACCCATGCAAGCATGGAGAAAACATGTAAACTCCACACCCGGGACACAAACCCAGGACCTTCTTTCTGTGAGGTGCATGTGTTAACCACTATACCGCCTGAGCCTGGGACAATTATTTGAAATATTCAGTTGCATCTATAGCACATCCTCTTACACTCAGGAACCCTCTGTGATTTCCCTCAAAGTAAAGCCTCAGGTGGTGGCACTGCTATGTTGGAGCCGGCACTACTTTTATATCTGGAGCAGGGGCATTCGGGACTCCTCAACAATGTCCTGCATTTATCACGGAGGGCTTCCCCGAGTGGCTGCCATATTGCTTCCCGGGATCACTGTTTATAAGCTAATAAATTAGCTAAGTATAAACTGATTCCTTTTTTCTTCGGCTAGGTACTTCCTAGTTATGCATGAACTGGTTATATCCTTGTGATGTCATGGTTGGACATAAAGCCTCCTTTCTTTCCTTTCTCCTTATTCTCTGTTCTTGGCTTCTTAATTTCTTGTTAAGTCCTACACTCTTACTACTTGGTTTTACATGAATTTATCACTTCCTTGTTGTTTCCTACTTAGGATTGTTACTTTCTTGTTACATCCTGGCTCTTACTTCCTGAACCTACATGAACTAGTTACTTCCTTGCTGTTTCCTGTTTTGGACTGTTACTTCCTTGTTACATCCTGGCTCTTACTTCCTGGATCTACCTGAAATTGTCACTTCTCTGTTATGTCCTGGTTTGGCTTCTTACTTTCTTGTTACTTCCTGGTTTGGCATCTTACTGTCTGGATCTACATGAACTTGTCACTTCCTTGCTGTTTCCAGTTTTGGATTGTTACTGCCTTGTTACATCCTGGCTCTTACTTCCTGGATCTACACACACTTGTTATAATCTAAGACTATTTGTTGATATAAGTGTGCATCACTTCCAACAGACTCGACTTCCAGGAGTTCATAGTGGGATGGCTTTTGATACTTTCAGTACCGACCCTCGAAGCATCAATGCAATTATCACGTACACCTGCAGCTTGTTGCTTATCACCCATGGGACTATCTGCCGTGCTCCTGTCAAGTGAAACCAATTGGTTTCTCATGTTGGTTTCAGTTTCCTGTGTCCATTAAAAAAAAAAAGAACTAGATTGTATTTATGGCTTTTATAAATAAAAAAAAAAACAGAAAGCGGTCAATATGGTGCAAATCTGTGACTAACAGAGGCAGCCCTAGTAGCTAACTAGCCAAAAACAAACTGTCATCAAAGCTGATGTTTTTGCTTGTTCACAGTAATAGTCACTATCGTATAACATTCATTCGCATAACACTTCTGTAGTACCAACAAGAGGAAATCAACAGCAGCAGTTCATTTCATTGTGAGAGACAAATATGTGGACTTTAAACCACCTACCGCCAGCCTATATCCTGACCCTGTTTTAAGACGCATTCAAATCTGCAATCAGTGAGCAATACAGATATGCGTAGCAAGTCCAAAAGTCCACAAGTTCACAAAAACTCTCTTAAATCTAAAAATAAAATAAGAACTATCTTGCTCTATCTGACCAAGACAGGGCTGCAATCAAGAATAGATGATAAAATACCATTTACTGATTCACTGACTCATTATGTAAATGTTGTATTAAATCAGGGGTGTTCTGCTCCTATTTTTTCCTGCGCAATTTTTTCCTCCACCATCTTGATAGAGCTCTGAGCTGTAAGACTGGTGAGTGGTCGTTTTTTTCCTGAGTATCTGGCTGTTATAATCAGGTGTCACCTCCTGAACTCAGCTAGCACTCAACTTACAATCACTAACTCTCTTTATTCCTGATGTGTGTGTGTGTGTGTGTGTGTGTGTGTGTGTGTGTGTGTGTGTGTGTGTGTGTGTGTGTGTGTGTGTGTGTGAGGTCTGGATATATGGCCTATAATCTCTTCTTGTCTCACTGCTCACCTGTGCAGAAAATTAACTCGATCAGCCAGGTCAGTACCACTGGATTGATGCAAAGACTTCCAGCAATCTAACACACACACACACACACACACACACACACACACACACACACAAGCTTTTTATCAGATCCAAACCCTGAAGCTGGAGTTTCAGATCAATGTTCCATCATGTCTAAAGACGAACTGAGATACGACACAGTACGATGGCGATATGAATACGATATCCTCCAAGTCCTTAAAAGTGGCTGAACTCACATATTATCCACTCTATCTACAGTACATATCTACATTCTCTGGCATTAAAGATTCATTAAGTGCTGGCTTTCAGGATTAATACCACGGGAGAGAGTTTACTTACTGCCTGAGATGTAAGAAAAGCCTTGGACACATTACAGTGTATAAATAAGACCTCTTTCTTGCAAAGCACTGTTAAATTCTTAAATCTGATCAGGAACTACTAACATTTATATTTGGAGCAGTTATTGCTGCTCAAGAGAGTCCCACCAGATTCACATACTTTTGCCACTAACAGATATGTAATATTGGATTATTTTCCTCAATAAATAAATGATCAAGTGTAAAATTGTTGTCTCATTTGTTTAATTGGATTCTTTTAGGAACTGTGTGAAACCCTGATGATGTTTTAGGTCATATCTATACAGAAAACTCACAAACTTTTAATTACAGTTTAAGTTAAGCCCCAAAGGAAGTCACATTTGAAAGTTTAAAAAAATATTTTCTGGTTTTTGGACGATGACTCAGTGGTGGTACACACACATATAAACAAAAATAAAAATGAACAGCCATAAAAAAAAATCACGACAAGTATATTAGCTGAAGTATGAAGTTCTTTTTTTTGTGATATATTACATAATGACAGTTTGTTACTATAAATGTAACTGAAATTAACAATCTTGGGTTCGAGCCCCGGGCTCTGCTGACTGCAAAAAGGTCCTGGGTGTGAATCCGTTTCTGTATGGAGTTTGCATGCTCTCCCAGTGCGTGCATGGGTTTCCTTTAGGTACTCCGGTTTCCTCCCACAGTCCAAAAATCTGCATATTATGCTAACTGGCAATTCCAAATCGCCCATAGGTGCGATTGTTAATAGTTGTGTGTGTTGGCCCATCAATGGACTGGTGAGCTGTTTGGGGTGTACCCCGCCTTCACCCAGAGTCAGTTGAAATAGTGACCCTCCCATGACCCTAGTAGGATTAAATGGCTCAACAAATGACTCACTCCTTTGTCAGATTGTCCTTTGTTAATCCTTCTTGGGTCATGAGGAGGCTGAAGCCTATCTCAGCTGACACTGGGTAAAGCAAGGGTACACCCTGAACAGTTTGCCAGACCATCACAGGGTCAATACAGACACAATAATTCACACATTCAGGCAATTTGGAACAGCCATTTAGCCTAATGTGCATGTCTCTGGAAGGTGGGAGGAAACCAGAGCACCCGGAGTGAACACTGAAACGCCTCAACCTGGGAATCGATCTCAGTACCTTCTTGCTGTGAGGCGGACATTCTAACCACTACGCCACCATATAAAAATTTTTTATTTTTCTATGTACAGTATATGTAGAAGGAAGTGGTCCTATATAAAATACCATAATTCATATCAAGTAGACAAACAAAATGTAGCTGTGGTAGTAATTATTTGGAGAATAGACATAGAATAGAGAATAGACAAACAATGGCAATCAGTGATTGGTTATTGGGAACAGTAGCGATCAGTCACTGGTGATTGGTCTACGACAACAATGGTGATCAGTGATTGATCATTGGAAATAGTGACTAATCATTGGTCTGGTTAGCCAGAAGACCCATGCCATGGGTCCAATAGCAAATCAATGATTACAGTGGTTCCCAAAGTACAATCAGCAAGCACCATTTTTTTGCAGCTGTGTTGCTTTCTGAGTGTCAAAAAAGTAAACGAATGCAAGCATATACCTGCCAATTAGCAATACCGTAATGTCACAAGACAACTACATCCCCCTGCTGTAACCATCATACAAACCAAATTATAATGAGAGTAATAAAGAATAATGATATTAAGCTAAAGGTGACTGAATGAGGACTTATGTCAAATTGGCATTGGCGTGTTCCCAAACTGAGTCTTGATTTGAAGTGAATTCAGAATGGATCTCTGGAGTATGTGAGAAAGTAGCTGTCGAAAAACTTTTAGTTAACTGTCTACATTCCAACTCTCCCTTTCTCTACAGGTGAAGAAATTTCCATACCCATCACCTCCCTGTCTCATCCCTACTACTTAACAACAACTGTCGAAGTCTATTCAGCAAGTACATCTGAAGGTCTAATGCAAATCAGAAAGAGTGTAGAACTCAAGTCCAAGATCTCAAAACTCTCCTCATTACAGTTCCAAATTTACCTACCAAATTCACTGTGAGACCCACCACTTATACATTTTTTATCATATCATTAATTATTTAATTTAAATACCTAATTTTATGTCATCTTACTGAACATATTCGGAGGAGGTAAAAGAGACAGAAGTCAAGAAGAGACAGTAGAAAGTGACAGAAATATCAGGCAACCAGGTGCCTCAAAGACAATAAAAGAATCAGTGACGTATTAAACAGACATGTTCAGCAATATGGATACACCGAATAAACTAGGCTACGACACAGGCTAGGACAGAACAGCGTCATGTAAACAACAAGTGTGAGCTAAGCAAAGGTCAATAGACAGGCAGAGGTAACAACTGGGAAAATAGGAGTATCGGAGCCTAGAAAGACATCAAGGTCAAAAGCATAAACAAATCAGAAAACCAGAAAGAGAATACAAACACAGCCTGGTATTACACAGTCAGAGTGATGACATTCATACTCTCAGTCCTTTAAAAACATGCGCATGATATCGAGGTCAAGTGCAGCCAGGTGTGTAACTGATCATGGGGTGCGAGAATCAGAAGTCAAGTGATTGAGATTGGTGCAGGGGTTTCTGGGAAGTGTACTGTGATGCGGGTATGTTACGAAAATGATTCGACGACTTGACTGCTTGAAAATTGTTGGACTCTAGTAACATACCAGACTCAATAAAGTGAGCACAAACCTAGATTTTTATAATACAAATATTTAGGCACTGCCTAAAAGCGGAGCTGTGAAAATGTTTGCATGCAAAAGTTTAAAGAAATATGCTTACGTTATGTAAGAAAATAAGCAGCGAAGTGCAAGTACACTCAGCGCCGACGGCGGCGCAATATATTTTCCCACCATCTTCTTCATTTATTGGGTTGCCAGTGTACATGACTTTACGACATTTGCATGTATATAGCTCTGGAGCGCTGCTATAAATTTAGATATAGAAGAACAACATTTTGGCCGTACTCATCATCCTACTCATTCCATTAACGTTTCTACAGCAGGATGTCCGTTAAAACTTGAACAATGTGAACTCTTAATAAAGGTGGAGCCAGCAATTTTTTTTTAGTCTCAATATTTTGTAATATATGGTGATGGTTCCTTGTATTCAGAGAAAATGTATCTGCTCTGCAGAGAAAATGTGGTCTCCGAGGTGCTTCAGGCACCTTAGATGGAAGAAAAACTAAGGATGTAAACCATCCGTATCTACTAAATCCTCTTTCACTGTCAATCATCCAGCCCAACATTTCCATAAGCCTCCAGTTTGTTTCCTTTTTTCACCATCCACAAGTTGTTTATTTTACTATAACTATATTAATCTGTTTAATTCTACAATTCTTTAATGAAAGGCCTGTATTTGATGTCATGTTACTGAGAAACCGGGAAAAATAAACTCCTCAGTCCTGATGACTTTCCCATATTGTAAAACTTTGTTACAAAGATTAAGCACTGTGTACTGTGTGTTATTTCATCGTTTGCTTTGTTATTTTGTGGGAATTCACCCAAAAAAGACATGTCTGCTGTCCAGATCACTTCCTTAGTGACTTGTCAATGTCATTCGTAGCCTTTACAACTGTGGCCCAATTATGGCCGGCCCACTGGAGCTGAGCCACATCAAGTGTGGAGGAGCAGGGAAAGGAAATCATGCCTGAACCTCACATAAGGATGTGACACTTTGTATCCTGCAACACCAAGAATCAAATCAGAGGTGCAGCTCACACCAGCCAAATTCAATTACATGACAGCAACACAGAGGTGTGCTGTGGTCCTGTGTTACACTTTTTCACATTTGGCCCAGACACATTTGGGATGATTGTGGCTCATAATCGAAAGGTTGCTTCTATTAGAAAATTTCCTTATCTGCAATTATATTATGCGATTCTATATCACACCTTTGTGCATGCAGTTTTGCAAAATGCTAGGTGCTAGGTTTATCTTTTTGCTATTTTTTATTTATGACAGTGATGAAAGACAGCCATTTTTTTGCCATGGTATTGTGCAGGAGTACCTGAAAATAAAAAACCTTTCTCATATAAAAAGATATTGGAGATCGGGACAAGACATACATTATTTTCACTGCAAAATAATAACAGTGCTCCAATCCTGTGAAAGTCTGGCTTTATATACCAATAAGGAAGTCTGTCTTGGGGTGGCACAGTGACTGAATGGTTAGCACGTCTGCCTCACAGCAAGAAGGCCCTGGGTTCGCGTCCGGGGAATTTTTTGTGTGAAGTTTGCATATCCCTGTGCTTGTGTGGGTTTCCTCTGGGTACTCCAGTTTCCTCCCACAGTTCAAAGACATGCACATTAGGCTAATTGGCTGTTCCAAATTGTGAGTGTGAATGGCTGTGTGAGTGATGGCTCTTCGATGGTATTGCAGGTTGTTCAGGGTGTACCCCGCCTTCGGCCAGTGTTGGCTGACATAGGCTCCAGCCTCACGTGACCCTAATAAGATTTAGTGCTTTGGAAAAATGCATGTGTGTGCAAAGTGTGTCCTTCCCTTCCATCAACAAATCTGAAGGAAGTTTATATGGCACACATTATGCAGAGATTAGATGTAGACCACACTTGATGGTTTGGTGTAACCAGACTTCTGGAAACTAACACATGGCACCTGAGAACTTGTGCAGTGTCAAGACACTTATTTTTGAATAAATATACTACCTCTCTTCTACCCAGAAAGCAGGGAACAACTCTAAGCTCCTGGACTCTGATTGAAACTGCAATCTTTCAATTATAACAAAAAGGAACCATGTGATTTTACTGATATTCTAGATATCTAACACTGTGTGTGCTGATAAGTGTGTCTCTGACATGCCAGAGGAGGCTGATGCAAAATATCCAGTGGCCAATGCTGCCTTAGAACCAGTTTGATCTAAGTGAACCAATCTCCTCAGCTATAATCCAGGACTGAATTGTACCTCGTTGAAGCAAATTTCCTCCAATGGCACAGCCAGGGGTTCACAACCGCACTCCAGGCATTTATCTTTGCTCTATAAGCCACCCGGAGGCCATATAAAATATGCCTATTATATTTGATGGTAATGACAGTAGCTCTGCAATCAGGGGGTAAAAGGGTAGAAGATCAAGTCCCCTACAGGGGTCTATGTAAACACATGTTAAAAAAAAAAAAAAAAACTCAGACCCGGAAGAGTAATAGCAACAATTTCCTATTCTCTCAAGCTTTGGTAAAAAAAAGAGAGAGAGAGAGAGAGAGAGAGAGAGGGAGAGAGAGAATTGGCCATAACTACTACTTCTTGTGATAAAGCAGACCCTGCATATCGATTTTAAACCCAGTGCGCACTACATTATTTTCTGATTTACTCATTTTACCTCCACCCAAGAAACACACCCACCGTTTTCTCAAGTTTGCTTGAGGAGTCCACATCAAGTTCGGCAGTGCCATTTATTAATTGCATACTGTTTCTGACAGTGATAATGCATAGTATGAACCCTGTAACGAATCTGAGGGAATCGAAGAGGGAATCTGAGTAAAAAATGAATGAATGAATGAATGAATGAATCAAAGAATGAATCTTATGTAACGTGCAGCAGGTCCCTGAATCCAGTTTATAATCCATCAATTTCAGTGGGACGACGAGAGCAAAATGTAAGCACAAAAAATAACACTTCACAAAGAAATGTCCTAGCTGGGCCAAGGACTCAAACCTGAGACCTGAGAGGCAGATGGGTACTTGCGGTAATGTGCACATGGTCTTGGCCTCTACAACTACACACTTACAAAAACCTTCAGCATGGGTCAATTCATTCCATTTTCTTTCACAGATTTCTGCATTAATGATTTACAAAAGATATAGCAAGGATATTGGATCACTGCCACTAGCGTTGCTGTCAATCTTGACCTCAGCAGGCTGAAGGTCTTCCTGTACACTAAAGCACATTCTCTAAGTGCGCTGATCTAATATGGACTTTATGAAAGTACATCACAGAGCTCTGGCACTAGCATCTTAGGATTTATACTAAGGTCTCATATATCCAGTTGATATGTGAGACCCATGGTTGGGACTACCGCGGCCATCTCGTGACCATTCTGGCGGATTTTGGAGTCAGTCTCTCGCAAAAGTATGGGTGCAGGAAGTCTTGTCTGAGAAACATAAAGATATGTGATGCACACATTGTAGCCAGCATGTGTACAGGCAGTAACTGTTACGCAGACATGGCAGTCTCTGTTCTACGTACATCACACCTCCACTTAAATCCACGGTAACAGTGTGGGTAGTACATGTATGCCTCACGGTTGACCCAAGGCAAACTTTAACACAAATAAACTTTCCAGGAATGAAAGCCACGCATTCCCAGTTCTCAAGGTAGCTCCACGGCTCTCACATACTACGCCATTCTGACCCCAGAAGGCAGAAAAATTATCAACCGCCATCTGCCGTGAAGTAATTCTGGCTACGTTAGACCAAGGCTTTAGAATCATCCAAGAGTCTTTAAGAATCCTAGGTTTATACAAAGTTTTGCTGCTTTCTCCATCATGGACGATGGAGATGCATAAACCAATACGGACATCACTGTCCACCAGATACCTCACACAGACAGTACACAGAGAAAACCTGCACTGTCCAACAGCCATTACTGCTAACAACTATGTACACTTGAACTGAGAGCTGACAAAACATCATCCACACCAAAGTAATTGTGGGTTGACAGACTTCTCCTTTGCACTAAAAGTGGCAGCAGCCTCTTTTTCTCTAATAACGCATTCGCTAAAAGGCTCACCTGTCTTTTGCATCCTCTGCTTCCCTCATGCTTGTGGTGCATTTGCCCTACTCTTGCAGGCTACATGCACACACAATATATTCAATCTATATCTTTCTTTGTCTGACATTGAAACTAAAAACATATAATTGGAGGAGAGAGAGAGAGAGAGAGAGAGAGAGAGAGAGAGAGAGAGGCAATTATCATTCATTACAGAACAAAATGCTCTACTGCATTTATCAGTTCCTCCTCAGATAAGACCTCAGAAATGCATGGGTGGAAAATATTAGAGCGATCATACCTCATACTTCACTGCTGGGATATTTTGCATGATTTGTACTCGACTTAAGTATAAAAGAACTGGTTCTCCTCTTACTCAAGCACATTTACCAGAGCAAAAACATCCACTTTCTTTCTCACATTTTCAGTCTGACCTTCAAAGCACTTGGAAAAAAATCTCAAATGACGAGGAGAGAGTCATCTGTAGAAAGGAGGCCAAAAAAGCAAAATTTGCCATGCTCTTTATGCATGAGGGGTGTTATCACTCTCTTCCATGTCAATCACAGTGACACTAGCCAGTTGTCAGAATCTGTGAGTTCTTATCAAGATAATACCAACCCCCCCCCCAAGGGTTTTACTCTGAATAATAAGCAACGACTTTAAAAGATGTGAAGATTGGCTTCATGGTTGGTCTCCCTTCGATCATAAGCCGTTATGTGTTAAAAGAAAGACAGTGTGTGAGGAATTGGCAAATAGCCAAACTGGGAAATTTTCTTCAAATCTATTGAAGAAAGTTGTGACAAGTTATCCATAAGTTTGTTCATTTCGCTAACTACTTTTGTTTTTTATACTAATACCAGCATAAACAAATTTTAGATTTAAATTAAATAACAAACTAGAAGCACTGCGTAAGGTACCCAGCGATGGCGGGGTACACCCTGAACATCACACACAACCATTCACACACTCTCACCTAGGGGCAATTTGGAACAGCCAATTAGCTTAACGTGCACGTCTCTGGACTGTGGGAGGAAACTGTAGTACCCAGAGGAAACCCACACAAGCACGGGGAGAACATGCGAACTCCACACAGAAATGCCCAAGCCCGGGAATCGAACCCAGGACCTTCTTACTGTCAAGCAGACATGCTAGGCCACAGTGCCCATTCTTTTACTTAATAGAATAGCTTGCCTGGACTTCTTGTATCCCTGCTGAAAAACAAAACAAATGATTTCACGCATCTTTTCCTGTGTTCCAGTGTAGAACTCATTATACCCGACATGGTTTGTTGCCTTGCTTTCTGTGTGACATTTATTTTATAATTATACTTCTTTCACATTTAAAAGCATTTAGCTTCCAGCTCTATGTGGGTCTGTCCAATGTCCTCAAGTCCTACCTGGCAAATTGACATTGCCCATTAATGGCATATCATAAAAAGCTTTGGCAGTGGTGCCCACTAATGGAGCAACTGGTTCATCGGTTGAATGCAGTAGCTGGACAACATTGGCAGTTCACTTTAAATGGGAGCAATGAAACAAAAACTCACTCAACTCCATCATTGCTAGGAAACCAGCGGCATGTTGCTATAACTACATAGTGTGGAACAGCAAACCACAGGGCCTTCCGGCACCTGCAAACGAATCGATACCCATTTAGATCCCGTTTCTTCATCTCTCTTCACATATTACCAATGAAAGCCTGGGAGTTTGAAGCCCACGGTGTTCTTTACAAGCTTTTTTGCCCCCTTTACAGAAATATGAGCAAATTACTGAGGTCAGGGTACAATCCTGTGTCCAGTACAGTCGGTTCAGTGCTGAGTCAGCCAAAGAACACTACATGCCTAGCACTTAACAGGATATTTAATAGGTTGCCAACCAATGAAGATAATTACACCTTCAGCATCTAAGGTGAACTCATTACATAAAGAGCATATGAGAAGACAGTGAACGATTCTCGGAGTATAGAACGGTCATAAATATGCTTTGGACAACAAGCTCTGGGTAGAATTGAAGCAGTGTAATTTATGATGAGGTCACCATGTGGCTTTCATGGCTCAGTGTAATCAATTATAGAAGCCATCGGTGTATTGTAATAGCGTGGGACAGCAAGAGGGTCATGGCTTCTCGTCTAAAGTTGACGACCACACTGACTACTGGCAACCACCAATTTTGCTCCACTTTCATTGCCAATTATTTACAGGGCCATAGTCAGCACTGCAAAGGTAGAGAGAATATGATGATGATGAATTTAGTTTCTCTTAAGCTGAGTTGTAGCTTGACACTTAAGAAATTGAGTCTAATTACAGTCCACTTTTTAGCCTATCTCACTGATTACCGTAGACATCATGCATGACTGTGATTAAAGTCACCCTCTATTTTAATTACTTTAAATTGCCCTTCACCTAGGGTTCTTGGACAATTACTCTAGTTAAAATGTTTAAGTTGTGTTCTGACTGCAATCTAAGCTGAGGCACTTGACGATTCCAAATAACCCACTTATATCTGTCCAAGTACATCAGCTGCAGGACATCAGCTTCTTTATGGGATGTCTATTGTAATCCATGAGAGACAGAGTCAGTAGGATGCATGTGCAAAGTTTTTTTACAGACAGGAACTGTCATATTGAAAGGCAAATGCAACACAGGAGTATTGTTGGTACTTGTCATTTATCATGAAATTAACACCCATAAATCTAATATCTATACTTCTTATCCATCAGAGTCATGGAGGAAACTAGAGCCAATCCCAGCTGACTTCGGTCGAGAGCTGGGGTACACCCTGAACAGGTCAAACATAACTCTGGACTGTAAAAGGAAATAAGATCACTGGGAAAGTCATATAAGTACAGGGAGAATGTGCAACCTCCACACAGAGAGGTCCTAGTCAGCTAATCCAGAACCACTCATATCACTCATTCATTTGAAGAATCGCTTAATCCTACTAGGGTCGCAGGAGGCTGGTGCCTATATCAGTCGACTCTTGGCGAAGGCGGGGTACACCCTGAACAGTTCACGAGACCGCTGCAGGGCAAATACACACAAACAACTATTCACACTCACACCTGAGGCAATTTGGAACAGCCGGTTGGCATACTGCGCATGACTTTGGACTGTCGGAGGAAACCAGAGTACCCCGAAGAACCCCACGTAAGTTCGAGGAGAACATGCAAACTCCACACTTAAAAACACCCAAGCCCAGGAATCAAACCTAGGACCTACTTGCTGTGAGGCAAACATGCTATCCACTGCGCCACCGTGCCACCCAATCCCAGACCTATCTTTATTATTTTACCCAAGCAAGCTCTTAGCTTGGGCGGCTTGGTAGCATAGTGGTCAGCTCATCCGCCTCACAGCAAGAAGGTCGTGGGTTCAAGTTATGGGCTCGACATGTGTGGAATTTGCATGTTTTCCTCATATTTGCATGGGTTTCCTCTGGGTATTCCGGTTTCCTCCCACATTAGGCTAATTGGCTGTTCCAATCCGCCCCTAGGTGTGAGTGCAAATGGGTGTGTGTCTGTTGGACCTGCGATCGACTGCCGAGCTGTTCAGGGTGTACCCCACCTTCGCCCAGAGTCGACTTAGATAGGCTCCGGCTTCCTCCGCTACCCAGATAATAATTTGCGATTCGGCAAATAAATGAATGAATGAATGTTCTTTGCTCAAAATGGTTCATCCATGCTGTATTTGAATGGGAATCTCCTCAATCATTCTACAGCAACCACAGTTTCTGAAAAAACTTTGACGATGTGATCAACTGCGGTGGTAAACAAGGTACATTGGTACCTTAGCACTAGATTATCATGAAGTACGGTTAGGGAGTAGCTAGAGCTCGGCAAAACATGAAGTATCCAGAAAGGTTCATGACTGACCTTATTACAGGAATGTCTATATGCTGGAGCTCTCTTTGTTTGATCCAAGAGAATGAAATTTCCCCTGGACAACACTTTAAATTAGCTTTCAACGTGACTATATTCTCACCCACTCTTTCCTATATCGAGAGGCTGCCAGGCTGTAATTACTGAGACTTTGTGTTGACAGTCCTACTTATGCATAGCCAGATGGCTGGATAGATGGAGGAATGGATGGAAACTGCTAGGGTGTCATAAGGATCAATAACCCTAGTAGTGAAGTGTGTTCGAGACTATATTGTACACGTAGCATGGAGTGCGCCATCAAAAAGAGAAGAGGTTATTTATAGGAAGAGGGTAGGTACATGAGAAAAAAGTCATAAGAGGCTGTCTTCAGTGATCACTGAAATAAATTAACAAGTGAACCATTTTTATATTCACTGCTCTCTGTTTGTCCGATGTATGGCTATACAATGTATATACTATACCAATAAACTCCAAGGGTTCAAAGGTCGCTAAAAGCCGGGAGTGTCAGTAGGAATAAGCTCCTATTGACTTATAAAGTGCTGGGGTTTCAAATACCCTCTGATAACCAAGTACAAATTTTAAGTCCAGCAGAACTGCTCTTACTGACAGGAGAAGGGGCGATGGCAGGACCTGGTGCCTAGAAACAAACACCAATTCTCCCATAGCAAGCAACCTTTGGAAATTTAAGGAAAGTGACAGGCTTACCATAAATGATTGTACTTTGTGCTGTTCCCTCCAATCATTACAAACAAATGATACCTAAAATGTTTTTTTTTTTTTTTTTAAAAGAACAATTCTTTTAAACAAATTAATTTGCCGAACCACTTAATCCTACTAGGGTTGTGAGGAGGCTGGAGCTGGAATCTCAGCAACTCTGAGCAAAAGCAAGGTACACCTTGGACAGCTCACTAGTCCATCGCAGGGCCAAAAACTCTTCCTACTATTTAAGATTATGGTGATGTTTGTACGTGCATTACACATAAAATAAAATATAAATGAGATTATTTCATTGTGACAACACGTCTGAAGTTAAATAAATACTTTTTTGACAGAAGAATCGGACTTTCTGGTTATAAAACTCACTAGTACCGTTTATATAGTAAGTCTAGTACTATGATTAAAATGAAGAAGTATTATACCAGTCTGTAAGAAGTTAAAGCTACTTAAAGCTTAAAGTTGTGTTAAAGCTGCTCTCTTTCATGTCAGGTGACCACACAGCTCTGTCCCAGAGCAGCACCTCAAGTAGATCTGCAGAGCTATTACCTGTGAAGGAGGGGGGGGATGAACAGCTTGCATCCATGGGCTGCATCTAATCCCATTTAATTAACTAAAAATCCGACAGCATTTCATCAAAGCCAACAGAACAGGGCCGTAGAAGATCAGATGACAGATTGTGCAGGATGTCATTTTAAAAGCTCCTTTTCCTAAACTCACCCTTCTCTCACGGTCTGTGGCCAGACAAGCAGGTGTGAGGTGGATGCGGCTTCTCTGTTCTGTTTTTGTTCTCTATAGTGTACATCTCTCTGGAGAGCCAGACCTCTTACTGGTGGAACAATGAATCCTCAATTCACAAATAATCTCTCCAAGAAAGAAATGTATTGAATGTGTTTTTGAGCTGTAAACTAAACAATATGACTGTACTGAGAAGAACACCGTCAATGCTGGTGTTATTTTTTGACAAAATTACCATTTTCTTAAAAATATATATTTATTTTCTCGACTGAAAATGGTTCAAAAAACCATTCAGTGGTTTAAATCATCCCTCCCTGATGTGTAATAAGAGAGATAGATAAATTTTACTAATCCCACACAAGGGAAATTTACATGTCACAGTAGCACAAGTGTCAGGAACAGGGAAAAAGTGACCAAGTGTCAATCAAACCTCAGTAGATACACTATATGGACAAAGGTTTATGGAAACTTGCCTATCAGACCCATCAGACCCATCTGTAGCTTCTTTTGTGCCACAAATCTGAAAGCACACAATTGTGCATAATGTCCTCATCTGCTGTTGGGGTACAATTTCTCTTCACTACAACTAAGAGGCTCGAACCTGTTCTAGCATGACAGTCTCCCTGAAGACTTGCCTTTCCAAGGTTGGAGTGGGAGAACATGAGTCGTTTGCACAGAGCACTGACCTCAACCCCCTTGAACACGTTTGGGATGAACTAGAATGCCAACTGCCCCAGGTGTCCCCACCGGATATCAGTGACCTTAATAATGCTTTTGAGGATGAATGATCACAAATCCCTACAGCCCACACGCCAAAATCTAGTGGACAGCCTTCCTAAAAGAGAAAAACTTATTAAAACAGCAAAGCGGAAAGGAACTTGGAGTCCAACGATCAAGAAACACATGAGTATTACGGTCAAGAGCCCATAACCTCTTGTCCATATAGTGGATGATGAAAAAGGTAAGAATAAAAGAATCAAAAAAAGAAATTGAACTTAATACAAAAAAAAAAAAATAACATGGCTATACAGACCAAATGCACCTTTCAAATATACAGAGAGGATGGATATAATAGATATTGAGATATAATAGATATAACTTACAGAGTGGATGGTCCTGTAATTGCAGTGCACATGCACTTATTGTCCTTAATAAGATCCTGCAGACACCAAACGGCTGCAGTCTTCTAACCAGGTGGAGACGACTTTGGCTCTTCTTGTATAGGGCGTTCACTGGTGTGATGTGTGTTGTTCTCCTCTGGAAGGTGAACACCATCCCTTCTGTCTTGCTGGCAAAGAGGTCATCAAGTCATCAAGTCCTTAATGACCTCTTTGTACCCCTGCTCGTTCCCCAAGAGGTATAACCAGCAATGGCTGTATAATCAGAGACCTTTTGGAGGTGCCTAAAATGTACAGAGTAAAGAGGTATGGGGAAAGCACCGTACCCTGAGGAGCCCCTGTGCTGCAGTCCACCACATCTGACACACAGCCCTTGAGCCTCACATACTGTGGTCTGTTGGTAAGGAAGTTTGTGGTCCATGCAGCCAGATGCTGGTCCACTCCCATCCCCTTCAACTTCCCCTTCAGTAATGCTGGCTGTAATATTTTGAAGTCACTGGCGAAGTCAAAAAAACATGACCCTCACAGTGCTTCCAGTATTCTCCAGATATGACTGTGTGGTAGAGTCAACCACTTGGTACTTCTCTATGTCATAAAGTTTTTATTAAAAAAAAAAAGTTGATACCCTCTAAATAAAATAATGTGGCCCACCTCCCCCAATGTCAAATGTCAGGATGTCAAAACACTGATGTCCCAAATACAAAAACAACTCTTCACCCAGAAAAACCAATATATAACTAAGGTCACGACAGGACCAAATGTCATATTTCTTTCACTTCTATCAGGGCAATCCACTGAGTCTCGAGCCAATTGAGGAAATATTTATTTCTATATCAGTAAAAACAACCGTCAGTGACTCCTGTCAAATCCCTACTGCTGGCTCTTTCCTCCTGTCCTTCCTATGACCAGTGGATTCCATCACCGTCTCTCATCACTCCCCCACTCATTTACCCATTGCAGTGATTCTCCCCATGGTGTCCTCCCTCCATTCGTTCAGTCTCATCCATGACAGCCTCTTTACCTTTGTGCCTAATAGTGAGGGAGTACAAAAGAAAATAACAATAGAGGACTGAACAAAGCCAGAGATCATCAAAAAAAGATGTGGAAGGGAAGGAAGAAAGCAGGTGGGGACTGACAGCGTCACAGCAATCATTTCCCCCCCTAAAGTCATCACATTAATTCTGTGTCTGTTTGTTTTCCAGGTCTTTCCTTCACTCATTTTCCCCTCAGGTGATATTTACAAATGCTGATGGGGCGGTGAGGTGGCGGAACCATCCACCTGTGTCCTGATACGCAGCTGTTCCTCTCTCTCTCCTGGGAGCTGTCTGTCACACACATGCTGTAGAGACCATCAGCTACTTCACCTCTCAGCGGTGAGCAAAACTCAAATCAACAGTCTGTACACCGGCATTGTGTTCGAGTCAAAAAGTCCCGAGTTACTGAGTCACAGTAGGTGATTTATTTATTTATTTATTTATGTTTGTTTAGCAAAAGGTTACCAAGCGAGAAACTTTACAGGGAAAACTTTCACTGAAGATCCAATTAATCTACTCCTTAACCATACACTGTTCTGATTTTATTCAAACACAAATCCTACTTTGCTAGAGTTTTCTACCATCATAAGCATTCATTTATTTGCCAAACTGTTTAATCCTATTAGGGTCAGGGAGAGGTTGTAGCCTATCTCAGCCGACTCTGTGCAGAGACGGGGTACACCCTGAACAGTTTGTCAGACCACCAACATACACATAACCATTCAACTCACACTCAAATCTATATGGTATTGCCTAATGTCCATGTCTTTGGATTGTGGAAGGAAACCGGAGCACCCGGAGGAAACCCACACAAGCACAGGGAGGCAGAGACAGGGTACACCCTGAACAGCTTGTCAGACCACCAACATACACATAACCATTCAACTCACACTCAAACCTATATGGTATTGCCTACTGTCCATGTCTTTGGATTGTGGGAGGAAACCGAAGTACCTGGAGGAAACCCAAACAAGCACAGGGAGAACATGCAAACTCGGAAGCGGGTGTTGCTGGATCGATTCCAGAACCAGCAGGAAAAACGTGTGGCGGTGGGGGAGTGAGCAGCACCTTCCCTTCCTCCACCTTCATGGCTGAAGTGCCCTTGAGCAAGGCACCTAACCCCCAACTGCTCTCCAGGTGACCGCAATGTGTGGCAGCCCACTGCTCCGAGTGTGTGTGTGTGTGTGTGTGTGTGCGCTCATTGTTTACATGTGTGCTCACTTTGGATGGGTTATGCCACCGTACCGTCCACAAAATAAGCAATGTTCAAAAAGAAAAGAAAGTTCTGGAAGATAATGAGTCAGAAACAGAAACAGAACTTTGAACACTACGAAAACCTTTATATAATATTCACTAATAGGACAATGGTATAGGATGATGCCAAACTCAAGAGACAGTTACAAACACTAATTAATTTAAAACTTTTACATTTACTAATCCAAGATTACCAGCTTCATGTACAGTCAGCTGCAAAATTACCGTGCACACTAATGGACAGAAGTCATTATGCATTAACCTGACATGGAGGAATGGAAATTCTATGTTATCCTCTTTTATATTTTGCCATGATCAGTTTCTCTTCACCTTTTAAAATGTCTTTTCTCAAGGTTTAACATTATTACTATTGTAATGAAGGGGTTAGGGCAGCACGGTGGCGTAGTGGTTAGCACGTCCGCCTCACAGCAAGAAGGTCCTGGGTTCGATTCCCAGCTCGGGCGTTTCT
>JBCNYH010000026.1:23241101-23257295 GCA_039654325.1 Tandanus tandanus
CGGCTGAGATGGGCGCCAGCCTCCCCGCGACCCTAATTAGGATTAAGCGGTTCAGAAAATGAATGAATGAATGAATACATTGTGCAAGTTCTTACTGCATCCACCCAATTTTTTGACTTGATTTTTGTTTTTTTAATTTTTATACACTGCACTGAAGCCACATGATTGGCTAATTAGACAGCCGAATAAAGTTTCAGGTGTAAAGTTGTTCCTATTATTAAAAATTAATAAAATGATTTGATTAACTATTTTGCCACATGACATCCAGGACAGACATATTTATGTCTATCTTTTGGCGCAAAATAAGTTTACTGTAATAGAGTCTATAAAAGAAAGCAGGTAAAGAATTTCATATCAACCCAAACTTCCCAGTTAAGTTTGATGTTAGTGACAGTGAGTTTGTGAAGTTGTGCTGGCCTGACAAAGTCTGCCAAATAACTTAAGGAACTTTCCAGGATGACAAGGACCTCAGTTCTTGGAAAGTTTGAGCTTTAGATGGTGATGTTTCATCTGGGTTTAAAGTAAGCCAAAGCACACACTGTGACTGTAGTCTCTTCTGAAGGGAAGAACAGGTAGAATACTGTCAATCACACCTAAGACCTAAGTGGATGAATGTTCTAGATGAGATGATGTACAGCAGTATGAGGTGTACCAGTCATTATCTTATGTGACTTACCAGAGAGGTGGGTCTCAAACTAACTGAATACAGGGGCCAGTAATTTTAATGGTTCACCAGCAGCAGAAAAACTTGCTAGCACTTTTTAAAACAAACATTTTCTATTTTTGCACCAATGCAAAAGCTGAGAATTGGCTAACAGCTGCAATCCCACTGTCTATGCAAAGCCAGGCAAGCTACTGTGGTCTAAGGCCATTACTGTTTCCAGTGGCACTTCCAGTGCTTGACTGTGCCTCCTTGGGGCTATTTTGAGGTCAGATGAGGCCAACTGGTTCATAAGGCAGTGTCAAGGTGAAAGGTGGGGTATCTCTTTTAGTCCACGAGACTATGTATGATGTATAAACATATGTAATTTGTGCCCAAATATGTATTTATAAAAAACTAGCACAAAAACTATACTAGCAAGTTACAACAGCTAAGTAAGCTGACCAGTTCTAGCTGTTAATCTAATCGTGATCCATTATTGGGATAAATAAAGACCACCCAAAATTAATTCTTCCAATAAATGGTCATGTTATCTTCTTTATATCCGAAGAAGTCTTTGTAAGCCATTGTTGTGAAGTCATGAGAAACATCACTGATGTAGTGGCAAGGAAGATGTCGAGCACTACATTCTTGCACAAGATCATGGTCTAAAGTACATCAGTGGATAGGATCAGAAAATATGCCAAATCATAACTGACACCAGTTATCAGACTGATACAGCCATAATTCAATCAGTGCTTTGGGGAATGCATGCAGAGGCTGAAAATGTCAACCACCATCAATTTGTCTTATTTAATTTCTATAACAAAATCAAGAGACATGAGTTGTAGATGTTCATCATAGATATGTTCATATGTTCACATGTTCACAGGAAGCCATATTTGCATTCAGAGCATGTGCACCAGATGGTAATGTGAACTCTAATCAAATGAGGCTATTGGGGAAAGGGGGGCATGAAATAAAGGGAGAAGTACTAAACATTCGGCGAAAGGGTGACAACTAGAGACCAGCATCTCTCTGAGAAAAGAGAATAAAATTCAGTGGTAGGCAAAAAACCACCTGAACAATATGTTTATTTACTTATACAAAGGCAGTTACTTTCTTTTGCTCTCTTTCTTTCTCTGAGCAGCTTAACAGCAGTGAAGCTCCGACAGCTCCTAGGTGAGGTGGTTTACTTCTTTAATTATTTACCAACAGGAGTCACTGATCATGGCAGCAGCCAATCAGAGGCCTCAGACAGTGCCATGGCACTCACCAGTACGATAGGGCAGACCTTCTCATCAATACTGTACTGGGTCTTTAGAGATGCATACACAACACAGAACGTCTCTATGTCCATCTACCATCTGTAGATACGGGACATTATCATTTGTCCACCACTTACTTGAGTCGAAGTAAGAGAAGATGTGGACAAAGAGTGAGTGGGAGAAAAAGAGAGGGAGGGGTCAAGTGAGCTGTATTAAATTACTGCACTATATTCTTTCTCCTTAAATAGTCCGAGGGGGAATAAACCAGACCTCAAACAAAGAAAGGAGTCTTTTGAGTTTTTTATGAACGTCAGTATTCACTGTTAGTGCTTATCATGTAACACTAAAAAGCAGCAGTATAAGTTCTACTCGAAATGAGCGAGTGCAGAAATTACATTATCTACAATAAAGAAGGAACAATATGCATGAAAAAGCTTATCTGCATAACAAGAAAAACAAGTCGGCCAATTTAATTTTCTTCATACTTATCATAATCTAATGTGATCTTATGCATACAGTAAATTACAATATTGGTTGTAGTTTATAAATGCTTTAGAATTTTATATTTCTGCTTAAATATGACCTCAATCATCACATTTTCACACCCAAGGGGACCCAACTAAACAAACAAGAAAAAAATATTATACTTAACCTTTTACTTAGATTACTGAGAGGAATACTTACATGTCAGATCTGAAAGCACAGCATTACTAGGGCCTATTAACTGTGCAATGTCAATTCACTCACCAATGAGACCAGAAGGTAAGGCACGTACTAAAATTCTGTAGTTGAATGCGCTAGCCCTGTTATAGAATATATAGCATAAGAGAGCATACACTAAGGCTAGTGCGTACAGAGCAAAACAAAGTTTACCGAAGTGATACAGCTCATCGGGTGCTCTCGGCAAATCGGGAAATGCCGAGTGCTATAAAAAAATGCTGGGACAGACAGATTGTCGAGCAGCCAATTGTGAAAATTTAAATATATGAAAATTGAAAATGAGGTTTTGGCCAAGTATGACCTGGAGTCATGATTACTAAAGGGGTAATCTTTTCGTACACACTCCGTATTAATATATACATTTATGGAGGGCACTGTGTTGTAGTGGTAAGCACTCTTGTCTCACAGCAAGAAAGTCCTGGGTTCGAGTCCTGTGGTTAGTGAAGGTGTTTCTATTTTTGCACATGCTTAGATGGATTTCCTTCAATTGCGCCGGTTTCCTCACACAGTCGGATGACATGCACGTTAGGCTAACTGGCTATTGCAAATTGCCCCTTGATGTGAATGTGAGTGCTCTTGAGAACAGCTTCTGCAAGAAAACAATATACAATGCAACAGAAACCATGAAAGTGTCCCAATGCATCATGGGTGCACTTATGACACTTTCAACTCTTTTAGGCCAAGTCAGAGCAAAAGATATCCTTTAGATTTATTTGGTATTTGACTTAGCTTGTTTAAAAATTTCATTGCCAATGGAATAAGTGAAGAACATCACTGCCATTGGAAAGGATGATGCTGTTGATTGTAAAAACTAGTCAGTCTTAGGGATCAGTGAGCTCGTGTATGCTGAAGAGGGCGGATAGCACTTTCCTGTACATGTGTTATGTTACTTTTTGATGCAGCATGAGAGCAGTTCAGTAAAGAAACCGTAGCTGGATTCACATGTCTTGGAAGAAGCATATACCAGCTGACACCTTATCTAGTCGTTAGCTGTTGGATGATGGTAGGTGGAAACTGGTAAAACCAAATTAGGGAGAAAATTGGTGGCATTTCTGTAGGGATCCAATCCTGTCCTTTAACTGTTCAAATAAAATGGAATAAATTATGCATATATGAAAACACCCTTAACCTTCCAAGTAAGTAACTGAATTGAACTGCCATATTATGATCCTTTCCCCATGGCATGTTCTTTAATAATCCTTATGTAACTATCCTTAAAGCCTTACTTTCCCTGCATGTGTCCTGTGTTCCTGCTTTTGTTCTCATCAACAAAAATTACAAGCTTTACATTGCATCCTCTCGCTCCATCCTCACTGATCCCAACATCACTTCTCCTCATTTCCTCCTCATCATTTGTTCTTCTGTCTTCTCCCTGACTGAGCACAAATTATTAGCTTTAGTAAGCATGGTATTCTTTCTCTCAGACTCCATAATATAACACAGTGTGTGTTTGATATTACTCCAAGTCATTCTGAAAGATGTTGAAAAAGAAGCTGAGAGAGACAGAGAGAGGTTGGTAAGCCAATCAGTACTGATCCTTCTTGGTTCTATATGCCATTAAATTCTGAAATATTTTTCCTTCAACCAAACACTGGCAGACATTTGAGTCGAATTTGGCTCTCAGTGTCAGTTATCAAAAGCATGGAGTAATTATCCTCGTTTGAGCATCTCTGCCCAAATTAAAGCATTTTCTCAGTTATTAAGGTGATAATCCAAAACAGACACTGAATGAAGCTTGAAACAACAATCAGTTCTAATGCTTCCATAAGGAGCCTCAATATGCTCCGCAGTTTACCAGATGGAACAAATTCCGAGCAAGGTTATAACAGTTTTCCATTTTCAAATTCCTTTTAATTTTGAAATATTTGTACTCAGCCTGAATTTTTCTTTGGTTTGTCACTCATGCTCTGTCTCGCAACATCATCTTTAATCCTCATGAATAATATGCATAGGGGCAGTAGTGGTCCAGTGGTAGGGTGCTGGCTTACTCGTCTGAAGGTCGAGGGTTCAAGCCCTACTATCACCGAGTTGTCACTTTTCCCTTTGACTTCTCCACCATTTGCTTGCAACAATTTCACAATTTAATTTGAAATAGACCCATACAGGACTTACATGTTCCCTCGCATACATAATTGACTTCTTCACTCGATAATAAGGCCTATTTCATTAGTTAACATATGTAGGACATGATGCACTGTCACCATCTTATGGTTTTCAGCTATAGCTACACAGAATTTTGGGAGTGTGGCACACCAGGTTGCACCTTGAATGGATATAATGTCCACATCATGAAATTATAATGATCTTAAGTCTTTTCTTTTTTTAAATATTGGTTTGGTTTTTTTGTAACTGTCACTATTGGTTTAATTTAGTGTGAGTTTTACATTTTCTTCCAGTAATATTTTTTTCATAAAAATGTCTTAAAACACTAGTTTCCATCTTATATTTAGTATACAACATTAAGTTACTTAAATACTTATACATTTCAACTTCTTCAGTAACGGTAGTAAATCATTACTGCTGACTGAATATTAACACGTCAGTAAACACTAAAGCCTAATGGCTCATCACATATAAACATTAATATTCAAGATGTACATACTTGTATGTTTAAGTAACAACTCACCAAATAATGGCAGGGCTGGTAGTTTATTTCATAAGTTATTAGCCCTACTGACCAGAGACAACCAACATGGTTAGAAACAATAGCGCAAAAATGGGACAATATTCAAAAATTGTTTTTTCATTTTATGAACAAATATCTAAATAATGATATCTTTTTTTTTAATGATGACAAAACACTCTCACTCAATCACTTATTTGCTGAAACACTAAATCCTATTAGGGGCGCGGGAAGCCTATCTTTGTTGACTCTGGGCGAAGGTGGGGTATACCCTGAACAGCCCGCCAGACCATCACATGGTCAACACATACACAACCATTTTCACTCACACTCACACCTAGGATCAATTTGGAACAGCCAATTAGCCTAATGTGCACGTCTTTGGACTATGGGAGGAAACCGGTGTACCCACGCAAGCACAAGGAAAACGTGCAATCTCCACTCAGAAATGCCCTCGTCAAGCCCAGTGAGGCAGGCATGCTAACCACTATGCCACCTAGATGACAAACTTTGAATTCCACTTTGAATCTTATAGCGGATCTGATTAAAAAAGCCTAAAGGTGATGAACATTTTTTAAGTGTACATCTTAGACACCTGAAAAAACTGATACGTTCAGTTATATATGTGTTATAATGCCAAAGGTTCATGGACACCTGACCATCATACCTGTGTATGATTCTTCCACAAGTTGTTACCACAATTTGGAAAAACAAAACTGCATAGAACCTACAGCATAATTTCTTTCACTAAAACACCCACACCTCTTCCAGCATCTCAATGCCCCTGTGCAAAAAACAAGCTCCCTGAAGAAAATTTGCCAACGTTGGAGTTGTAGAACTCAAATTGCCTACCCAGGGCCCTGACCTCAACCTCACTGAACACCTTTGTGATATCAATAATGCTCTTGTGGCTGAATAAACACAAATCCCCACAACCATGCTCCAAAACCTCACGAAAGTCTTCTTAGAAAAGTGGAGGATGCTACAACTGCAAAACATTGGAGGTTGACAACTGGTACCCCACATCTGGCTGTTGGATTTTTGAGTGTACTGAATGCATACCATTCTACCACGCATTCTAGACAGCAGAGAAGTACTCCTGTCGCTGGTGTTTTGCTTTATTTTCCCCAGAAGAAAAGCGACTGCAGGGAACAGTCATTTATCACAGCCAGCTTGAGAAAGGAGGCAAACTCAGACGGCCCTGAAGATTGTGCTACCCATCATGTGATACGACTCATTGCTGCACCAACACACAAACACAGAGCTGCTTCAGTCACACCCAAGTGTGCCCATCTAAACCTATACATCTCCGGACCCATATTTCCCCTGGGAGGAAGGGGGCATGTCGATTAATCCCCCTACTTGTTGGATTATCTTCTTTGAATAAGCTGAGATACATCACAATATCCACGATGTGCACTAGAGACTCAGGGGACAGTCGCATTGTCTCAGACAGATGGTCGTCCTTCTGCTTATAAAATATGAAGATAACTTAGCCTGATGACATGTTCGCTGAACATATGGAGAAATATATTCATTTTTCTAAAACTCTGATGATGAAGCTGGGGTATTCAACTAAAAGTATACAAAACTGTTTTAATAAAGTTCTGGATAAATGGCTAAAATTATGGAACGGGGACACCAGTGACTTCTTACTCCTTTAAAATGACTGATCTGTTCATGGATAGAAATAAGACGCTTTGAAATTGCTTTGTTTTGTTTCAAGCGCGTGCGCGCACACACACACACACACACACACACACACACACACACACAGCGGTGCTTTCAATTGATTGGCTCAGTCTTATGAAATATTTTGTTAGGTGACAATCCCTTCCTTAACAATTACAGAGAAATCAGAGAAACAAGGACTCCTGGATTAATCCTCTCCTCTGGACTGTCCTAATGCCCATGTATCATTCATTCAACTACGATAGCAACTCCGTCTTTAGGCACCTGTGTGATTACCCAGGGGTCTATGTGATGGTGCGAGGCAGAGTATTTACAGCCATCCATGTGCCTGCCTGTGATGCCACAGCTTCCCGGTGGGAGAGATAAGGCAGGAGGGGAAAAAGCAATGAGACTGAAAAAGTTTTAAACTGTTTACTCAATTGTGGCATTGAGCCCTAGAGGTATTTTAAGCACTTAGAAGCCGCTGCTATAAAAGACTCTGTCTCTAATAGCGCACCAGGAAAGCTGGAAAGAGGCTATATAAAGAAAAACTTGTGGCAGACATTTAAAGATGCTTTTCTGAAGATATTTATTGCAGTCGTGTTTCTAAGAGGATGGCAGCTGTCAGAGGGATATTGCCATTCTTTTGTTTACTGGGTCTGCTTTTTATCTTCGTTCAGCCAGATGCATAACTGCCATGCAGTTGATGTCATCTTAAAGCAACAAGCAAAATTAAACATGCATTATATGTTTTAATTGATTTTGTTTGACGGCATCCTTGACGGCAATTTTATTCTTGGGCTGTCAGAGGATCGCATGTTTAATGCTGCAATATGTGGATTTTTTTATATGTGGGTTTTAAGGCTTTCAGATCCTGATTTCTGAAAATTCACAGATGCCTGGAGCATGACGAATTTAGCTTAAATTTATCACACAATTTAGCGAAAAATGGCCATGAGGTAACAGGTCAGAGGTGAACACAATATGCTCACAGTTTGATATTGTAAGCTCTCATATGAATGTAACTGCACCAAGTGCACATTAATTATGCTAAATATAGCATGTCCACAATTTGGTTTAATAGATGAACTGACCAAGCAGCACTCACAGGCTCTGCTCAACAGGTGTACTTTATA
Organism: Tandanus tandanus; assembly: GCA_039654325.1. Lineage (NCBI taxonomy): Eukaryota > Metazoa > Chordata > Actinopteri > Siluriformes > Plotosidae > Tandanus > Tandanus tandanus. The sequence continues at coordinate 23,249,160 of JBCNYH010000026.1, forward strand.
ATGAAAATAATTTAAATTCCCTCGTGCTTCATTTATGGCATTTGGCAGACAGTTTTATTTCCTTTATGCAAGTGAGCAGTTGAAGATTAGTGGCCTTGCTAAAGGGCCCTACAGTGGCACCTTGGTGGTACTGGGGCTTAAACCACCAACCTTCAGATCAGTAACCCAGAACCTTAACCACTGGGCTACCACTGCCACTTCCACTGTTTCAGATGGAATTGACCCATCAGAATATCAGGCCAAAAAGTAGCTTCTATTGTCAAACAAAATCATAATAAATAAAAGATTTGTTAGTCAATGAGGCAACAAGAGCATAGGGTTGAGCATGTAGGATGATATTAGGGTACCAAAGAAAAAAAAAGAATTTACTCACCCTTAACAGGCTCCATTAAACTAGTATCAAAGCGTTTATATTTTTTTTTACTATTTTACTTGAAAATCTCCAAATTATGAAGCATCCATAAACCATTGTGTAACGTAGGTTGCAAATTTACTGGTATAGTCTACTTCACATACCTAGCACATACCTGTTCCCGTGTAGTATATACTAAAATAGTTATTCACCTCAGGCTTGGTGGATATCGCTGAAATTCCATCTCGGGAACTATTTAGCAACATCCACCTCAAATTTGGCAAATGACTGTTAATTTTCTCAGTACAGTGGGACCTGCTTAGGAGTGAGATGTATTAGGTAAAAATTGAAGAGTTAGTTCTCAAAGTTGATGTGAAGGAAGCAGGAAAAATGAGCACGAGTAAGGATCTGAGTGACTTTGACAACATTGTGATGAACAAACAACTGGGTATATTCATCTAAAAAAAAACAACAGCAGGTCTGGTGGGGTGTTCCTGGTATGCAGTGTCAAGTACCTACCAGAGATGTTCCAAGTAAGGGCAATCAGTGAGCTGGCAAGAGTGTCGTGGGTGACCAAGGTTCGCTGATGCATGTTGGGAGTGAAAGCTAGTACATCTAGTCTGATCCCACAGAAGAGATACTGTAGCACAAATCTCGATGCTGGTTATGATAGAAAGGTGTCAGAACACACAGTGCATTGCAGCGTGCTGTGTGAGGGGCTGCCAGTCAAGTGGTGTTAATGTTATCACTGACTGCTGCACTTTTCAACGTTTCAAGTATCAGATACTTTCAGTGTAAATGTTGATGCATCTCTATTTTGCTTACACACCACTGTGTCTGGCGAGTGAGTGTTGAATGAACACATTTGCGTGTGCACCGAAACACCCAGTCCAGGGGCCCCTTAGAGGGTTCCAGTCTAATCTAGAGCTGTTCGATTACAGATTTGATCCTGAAATCAACCCAAATCCCAAACATGCTGTGTATTTTGGGATGCGAAACTGACCTATAAGGAGCAAATGAGTAGCCAAAAGGATATAACTGCAGAAGGGCAATGTGTTTAGATATTTGGACAGACAAAAAAAATCTAAAATAAACACTGGACCTGATTCACAAAATGTCCCAAACTAGTCATGTATATAGTCATCCAGAAATTTACTTAGTGCTGACTCCCATGCTTTATGATCTATACATACGCTTGATGATGATGGGTTCCAGTAAATGAAAGAGATATAGGAGTACATTTTTGACAAACACACCTCTCTGCCAACATTGTCACCTCTGCCTCGGTTTGTGTGTTCATTTGTGTTTGTTAGCAAAATCATGCAAAAAGTTCTGCAAAAATGTTCATGAAATTTTGGACGATTTTTAATATTTTGATTCACATGGGCGGTTGCTGGGCCTGGCAGAGGTTTGCACTCTCCGAGTGATGTTTTTTTTTTTTTTTTTTTTGTGGAACTAAACCAAAATCTTAAAATGTCCTATTTTAATTTTGACTTATTAAACAGACTAAAGTTGTGCTGACACGATACTGATCATGATCCCGATTTGCCCCAATCATATTCCGTTGTTACATCAGAGGAAATCGGAGAACACCGGAGAACATCAATGGAAATTGTAGAATGGAAAGGTCTGGGGAAGAGTGAAAAATTTGGGGAGAGTTGAAAAATTCAGAGTACATCGGAGAAGCATTGGTACACATTGGTAGTGATCAGTACAAAATTTGGAAAATATGGGAGCAACATCGTGAGAACTTTGGTACAAATTGGAGTGACATCGGTATAGATCGTAATAACAAACATTGGAATAACATTGGAACATAGCAGAACAAAATCATATGAAACATTGGATTAACATCAGAGTATGATCGGCTCAGTTCAGGGTCATGATCATTATTGTATGAGCACACCTTAACAGGTAATAAATTTAAAGTTTGCCTCAATGCCACTGCTCACAATCGATCCAGAAATATAAATCTATTTGGCTTTACATATTATTACATATTTGGAGGCAAATGGTGCGTCGATTATAAAAATTCACTCTGGTGTATTTTCATTATAAACTTCATCACTAAAACTGACCAGCTGTTGCAGCACTAACCACATGCATGTTCAAATCACCTTTTTGTCTTACACAAGTAAAAACTACACTACATTTACAGTACCATGGATATCTCACATAGTTACCTAAAAAAGAAACACAATAAACAAGAGCCAAAACAAATGCACTCACCTAAGATTACTTGATTTGTACTAAAAAATAGTAACTTCATCCCTATGGCAGTGCGATGAGTTATATGGAGAGAATATGTATTGTACATATCGATCGAAACTCAGCATGCAGTATCCAATTACGGACATAAGAGAACAGCAGGAGGTGAGCAGACTGATGAAATGGGCAGCTGTATGGACCTCCTACAATGAAAAAAAGTTTTCATAAAAGAAAAAAAAAATGAATCACATCGACTCCTTTGGAGACTGATATGCACCTTGGCTTAGATAAATAAGTGATTAATCGAGGAAATGGGCCCAGGTCTAGCATGGTGTCTTCTACAGTCTTTTGATGTGTTATTTTTGAAGTATTAAAAATAATAATAATATATAGAGCAATAACATGCATCTACAGAGATTATTCACTCCTGCAGTCGTTTTTTAAATTACCCTTTAACCCAGCAGTCAAGGACAATGCTCTTAAATCAAACAAGTGATGATGATAAGATTAGAGAATAAACAGTAATGAAATCTCACAGTGTCCTACACATAGAATTTTTCTATAATGAGATATCTATGTAACATGTTAGGGAGGAGTCTCCAGTCTCAGTGCTTTCTCACAGTCAGAGTTAACTGAAAGAGCTGTAACTTTACATTTGGGTACAGGATGCTAGGAGTCATTAAAGGCTGCTTTTTTTTCTTTATTAACTTTTGATAGACAGGGAACAAAGAGAAGCTGGTAAAGAAAGAACACTTTTTATCTGTTATAATGTAAATAACCACAGGAACTAAATGTTTGTTCTAGAGATGTTCCACAATATAACTATAAATGAAAATAAAAAGTTGTGGTAAATGAAGATTACACATTTTAGCAGGTACTATTAAAAAAAAAAAAAAAAAAAATAACTCGGTGGCATGGGAACTTCCGCCTCACAGCAAGATGGTCCTGGGTTCGAGTATTTCTGTGTGGAGTTTGCATATTCTCTCCTGGGCTTGCCTGGGCTTCCTCCAGGTACTCCAGTTTCCTCCCACAGTCCAAGTGGTTTAATCCTAGCTTAATTACTACTACAGTTACAGATAATAAGGAAAATAACAAGGACAGCGTACTAAATTGGTTTGGAACTTATTAACTGCTGGCACTCTGATCCTGCTGAGACTCTAAATGAGTGCTTTATTAAAAGAGGACTAAAACCGTTAAGTCGATAGTAAAAAAAAAGTGTGATGTCCCTGTTACAGCGATAAAGATTAGCGTGAGATTGGTTAGATCAGTTAGATTACAGCTAGCAAGCTGAAACAAAATTAAAGAAGCTCTGTCATGGGTGTTGCACATGTGGGAAGAAAATCTACCTTCTAAAAGCAAAATAAGCGTCCAGTAACACTCACTCATTTGCTGAACCTCTTAATCCTTCTAGGGTCGCAGGGTTGCATCTATCCCAGTCGACACTGGGTGAAGGCAGGGTACACCTTAAACAGCTCGACAGACCATTGTAGGGCAACACACACAACCATTCACACTCACACACACCTAGGGGCAATTTGGAACAGCCAGTTAGCCTAACGTGCATGTCTTTAGACTGTGGGAGGAAACCAGAGTACCCAGAGGAAACCCATACAAGCACGGGGAGAACATGCAAACGCCACACAGAAATACCTGAGCCTGGAAGTCAAACCCAGGACCTTCTTTATGCCGCCCATCCAGAAACAATCACAGCACAAATATTCAGGGTTCGAATCTTGCAACAAATAAGGGCCTATCTGTGTGGAGTTCTCCCATGTTTGTGTGGGCTTCTTCCGGGTGCTCCAGTTTCCTCCCACAGTCCAAAGACATGCACATTAGGTCAACTGCCTACTTTAAGCCGCCCATAGACGTGAATGTGAGTGTGAATGGTCGTGTTTGTGTTAACCCTGTAATAGAATGGTGACCTATGTACCCCGCCTCCTGCCTGGAGTCATCTGGGATTGGATTTGGCTTCTCCGTGACCCTGACAGATAAGATGTATAGACAATGGATGGATTTTAAATAAATCTGCTAAAATATAGTGCGTTCAAAACCATGGCACTGGACCGTCAGTGTAAATGTGACAGTGTATTCAAGTAAACCTCATCATGAATGGGACATGATGAACAAAACAAAAAGCATGTTCACAAAATCCAAAAAAGGTTTTATGTATTTACTGTTTATAGTCCTGAAGTAATTCTTTCTATTACAGAACTGCTCCTCTGTGACTTTAGAGCCAAATGCAACATCACAGATGCAACACCAACCTCTTTTGGTTTGATAGCCGAACATGCTAATTTTGAGAAACATACATAGTTCAAATAAATTTTTTTGCAAATTAAATTTACACATTTAATAAATTTTTCAAATTATATTGAAGGCCGGAATGGTGGGGTAGTGGTTAGCACGTCCACCTCACAACAAGAAGGTCCTGGGATCGAGTCCCTGGGCTTGGGCGTTTCTGTGTGGAGTTTGCATGGGTTTCCTCTGGGTACCCCGGCACATTAGCCCGGCACATTCTAACTGGTTGTTCCAAATTGCCCCTCAGTGTGAATACGAGTGTGAATGGTCTGGCAAGCTGCTCTCCGCCTTCGCCCCGAGTTGGCTGAGATAGGATCTGGCCTCCCTGTGTCCCTAGCAAGATTAGGCAGTTCACTCGCCAGACTATAGCAGGGCCAACACACATACAACCACTTGCATTCACATCCACACCTAGGGGCAATCTGGAACAGCCGATTAGCCTAATGTGCAAGTCTTTGGACTGTGGGAAGAAACCAGAGTACCCGGAAGAAGCCCACACAATCACAGGGAAAACATGCAAACTCTACAGAGAGACATCTGATCCCAGGACTAGAACCCAGGACCTTTTTGCTGTGAGGCGGATGTGCTAACCACTACACTATGGTGCCGCCCTTAAAAGGGAAAAAATGAATGAAGGAAATTAAACTTAAATGTAATTATTTTTAATTAATGCCATGTAATTTTTTCACAAATTAATAAAGAAAGGGCTAAAATAAAAATAAAAATAAAAAAAAACAGGTTGAGCATCCTGTACATGTTGTGATTCAATCATTTGTTTTTGGATTGGTCATGTCAGTGTTTTTTCTGTAACCTCCTGAGAAAACAACAGGCCCGGTTCCGATACATCTGTCACCTCAGCTTGGGGAAAAAGAAAAAGAAAAAAAGATGTTCAGCTGCTACTACTTGCTGTATTTATTCTCATAGCACATGTGTCAGTGACCTTCCCCATGTGGAGCAAACACTCCTTCACTTCTTCAGTCTCTCTTTAACCACCTACACAGAAGGTTATGAATGGAGCATAATTCTATAATCACGTGCCAAACGTTTGTCTTCATAAAACATACAAGTCCAAGAGAAAGTTACCTGCCATTTTCAAATCCACCTCACGACTCACTCTTTCCGCAAGAGAAATTGTAGAAGACATCACCCCATATTGTACCATTCCCGATGACACAGGTTCCTCTCCATGGTCCTGGAGATTCTTCACACTCACATGGGAAGGACCCGGGGTTCTCCAGAATCAGGGATGGGAACCTGTAGCCTTCCGACAACCAACGCGCTCTCCCCTAAAGGTGCGAAAGTGGATCTTACCTTCACCGCCTCGGCATGTGTGACCCTGTCGAACACTTTATCGTTCACTTTGAGGATCTGGTCGCCGACTCGCAGTCCCTCTTTCTCAGCCATGGATCCCGGTTCCACCAGAGACACATAGATCCCGACCCCGTGCTCAGACCCGCCACGGATGCTGAAGCCTAAACCCTCGTTGCTCTTGTGGCGCTTCAGGGTCACCTGTCTGACTTCACCCGGGGGTTCAGGGAGGAAATGTCTGCCTAGGAGCGGCACGAGCGCAGTGGATGTCCCGTCGCTGCTGCTGCCGGTGCTCTGGTGATCAGGGGACCTGCGCAGAGGTAAACGCGCGAGCGCGGTGCTCGAGGCGCTGGTCTCGTGCTCCCCGTTCCTATTAGGCAGCAAATCGGATTTTAAATAAAGTCCCTCTGAAGTGTAGCGATCAAACAGGAGCTGGTCGGAGCGCGGGATGACCAGGCGCAGCATAGGAAGCAGCTGCCGCTTACTCGGCGCGTCGAGGATTACTTTCAGGGTCTGGACCAGGTCGTAGACGTTCCGCTTGGCGTGGTAGACGTTGAGGCAGTGCACGAATTGCTCGCGCTCCGCCTCGCTGAGTAGGAGATTGAGCGCGTCGTGCAGTTTGCGCACGTTGGCTGAGAGCGAGCGCGCGCTGGAGGCCAACGAGCCCGCCGACGAGGAGCTCAGCGACACGCGCTCCAGGTCCGCGCTCATCCTCGCGCTCACCTAACCTCTGCCCGCCCGCCACCGCCCCCCACCTCAGCGACCAGTCACGCGCACACGCACAACTGACAAAACCGCGGCTACCGGTCGCTCCGGAGCGGCGCGTGGCGTCGCCAGCCCTGGATGTCACTTTTCATGCTGATCTCCCAGTCCAGCAGCTTTAAGTCGCTTTCCATAAACGGCTACGACGCACGAGACTTAAAGTAGAGAAGTTTCCAGACGGATGTCATTATAGTGTGCTTTCCCGGGAACCCGAACGAGGCCGTGTTATTAGTGAAGCAAAACTCTGAAGTGCTCTGAATTGAATTGGCCCAGCACCTGCAGTGTGGTTCAGGTGTAATGGTGTCCTCTCCTGTGCGTCTTCCTTTCTGGAAAACGGGGTCAAGTGGCAGGAAGAGCGTCTCCAATGTCTCCGAAACCAAGCAGACACCCTTCCTTTGTTTAAAACACACTCACACACACAACACACACAAAGTTGAGCCGATAAAAACCAACAAAAGCACGGGGTTATAACTTGGACACTCTCCTGAGAGACATTTCTGCGTCCGTTTCTTCCGTTAGTCCTGTTACGCGACGACACACCGTGTCCAACATCCGTCCAAACTTGTTTTTCGACGTAACTAATACACCGAGAATCTTTTTTTTAACGAAACACGAAGAAAAGTATCCCAAAAACCGAGAAAAATCTACATTTAGACAGTTTTTTAGCATATTAGTTGCTAACCATACACAAACCGACCTGGCGCTCCTCAGCTGTCTGCGCGTGAACAGACTCTCTTCTGACTCTCGCGCAGTTCAGCAGGAAGTGACGCAGCTGTTGGGCGCAAGTAAGTTGCTAAGTAACCAACAACACACGTGCGCGCCGGATCTTTTCGATATGTTGTTGTTGTTGTTGTTGTTGTTTTAGCTTGATTGTAATTCATTCATCAGAGATGACATGACTCTTGGGCTTTACTATGAAATGAATAAAAATATATTTTTACACCTTTATAATCACTTCTGCCGTGATGGTGAAGGAAGGGGGGGTGGGGGGTGGGGGGTTTCCTCATTTCTTTATTGATTTACCAAAAATATATTATAACAAATAAATAAATAAACTAAGGATGTTATATTTTTGGGGCAGTGGTGGCCCGGTGGTAGGGTGCTGGATTACTGATCCCTAGGTCGGGGGTTCAAGCCCCACTATCAGCGGGTTGTCACTGCTGTCCCCCCAGTGCAGCTAACTGGGTTATCGAATGCCGGCCATGTCT
>JBCNYH010000026.1:23282210-23301924 GCA_039654325.1 Tandanus tandanus
TCACTCACTCACTCACTCACTCACTCACTCACTCACTCACTCACTCACTCACTCACTCACTCACTCACTCACTCACGATATATAGCTTAGTTTGTCAAGTCAACCAAAAATGTTAGGGTTTTTTTCCTTTGTAAAAATTGAATGTTTTTAAGCAAGAAGAGAAAGCCTATTAACATAAATTATCAAGGATGTGATGTTGCAGAGTGGAGACTCACTCCTGATTCGTTTCCCTTAGTGTCTAGTTAATGAAGTTAAACATTAACACAAATTCATCAGACGCCAGCTGATAAACAACTGTATGCTGCCCAAGTTTATTTAAGTAACAGCCATGCTTACTTTGTGCTCTCTTTTTTTACCCCTGACTGCACGTCGTTAAGTCAAAAGGAAGGTAGTGTCGCCGTAAAAACCCATAAACAGTCGCTGTAGAGGGTATAAAATTCTATCAGTTTCTATTTGCTTACTTCTTGGAAAATTCCACCCTGAAATTCTTGCGTATTAATCTTCAGAATTAAATTGTGATGTTCAGTGGCATTTATTTTATAATGAAAGTTGTTACAGTTTTCTAGCAGTACTTTATTCTGTGTTTCATTTACTTCAGAAGTCGGAGCTGGCCAAAGTTAACCATGTTCCATTACAAGAAGCTGGAAAACTAAGATTAGCCATGGTTAGCAAGACGAGTTAATAATAAAGCACTACGCATTATTTTGCACATACAAACATATCCAGAGATGGAATTTGGAAAGGACTGTGTGTACGACTGATTTAATAAGACACAAGTGCTAAAAATCTACTAATCTACTACAGCTTTCACTTTGTTGATATCCAGAGCAGTCTTTTTGCTTCCAGATTTGGTTCCCGGGTTGGACCAGTCCTTCTGACGTTCTAAGTCAGAAATTCAAATTGGTTTTCTTTCTATTCTGTATTATGTGTTTTCTATGCCCATGCCCTCGCCTGCTTGCTTCAGACATCCAGGTGGTGCTTGGGGTAAAGCCGCTGCTCCTCCGCATCAAAAGTAGTCAACTGAGGTGATTCAGGCATCAGAGTAGAATGCTTCCTGGTCACCTCCCTTTAGGGGTTTTCTGGGCACGTCCAACTGGAAGAAGGCGCAGAGGTACACCTAGAACTCGCTGGAGGGATAATCTATCCGGTCTGGTCTGGGAATGCCTCGAGATCCCCAGGACAAGCTGGAGAGTGTCGCTGGGGAGAAGGTTGCCTAGGGTTCCCTTGTAGACCTGTTGCCTTAGTGAATCGACCTCAGGTAAGTGGAGGAAAATGGATGGATGAATCCCGATGGATGGATGTCTGCCGTCCTACCTGTGAATACCTCGAGATCCAGCAGGACAAGCTGGAGAGTGTAGCTGGGGAGAGGGATGCCTTGGTTTCCCTCCTAGACCTCTTGCCTCAGTGACTCGACCTCATGTAAGGAGAATGAAGACAGATGCTTTTTTTTTTTTTTTTTTAAACTAACAATGAAACTTGAGGGGTAACCCTAATGTATTAAGGTTTAAAGCCCCCACCACAGCTAACTTCTCGCAGGAACAATGAAAACACAGCAGTAACAAACAAATCACTAAACAAATATTAAATAATTTAGTAGACGTACATATAATGTGCATCAGGGTGGAATTTTCCTTTTTTTGCATGTGATTTTGCATGGACGCTGGCAGACGCCTGTGCATGACACGTTGAGATACAGCAACACGGAAATATGAATCAAGCCTTGGACGGCTTATCAGTGTTTTCACTGCAGTTCACCTTACAGGTAGCAGAAGTATCCGAAATTACAATCAGCTCCTTTAAAATAAGAAAGTGTACCACGAGTTTTTGTCTCACAGCTTGCGAAGATGTGGATCACAACACGAAAACAGTGCTGCAGCTCAAGAGGCTCCGGAGGGAACGCGAGTAAATCAAGTCGCAGGCTTTTACTAAAGTGCTAAATCTGTCAGACGAAGTGAACAGAAACAAATAAAACCTCCCGGGCCTTCGAGCCATCACATAAAATATAACTCTTAAAAACAAACGGCTCACTGTTCGGTGCGGTCCTAAATGCATCCTGTATTTCATAAATGTAATGCTCAGAAATGCGTTTGTGGATCCCCTGCGTGAGAGCTTGTCACATCAACAAGACGAAGCGCAAAACCTCACGTGTGTCCGTACACAAGAAGGTATTAAAAGGGCAAAGTAATACTTCATCCCGCATCAAAAATAACTTCCATTTTTATAGTAATCTAAGCCGTCTTGTGCAAGTAAGATTAATCCCAGAAATATGGATGACAAGCAGCTATAACCTATTAATACCAGTTTTATCTCTAATAGTGAGTGTGTGGGTGGGGATAAAATAATTTCACAACTGTTACATTTAACACGATTAACCATTTCGTCCTTCCAGTCTGATCCGTGTTGGCTACAGCACCACAGATCAGACGAACCATCACCGTCCAAAATGCTTGTTAGTGTATGTACAGCTAAAGGCCAATACAGTACTGTTAACTGACTCCAAATAAGAAGAAATTTGCTCTAAAGCTCTACTTGCTCTCTGACCCAGAAGAAGAGCTCTGAAGGATTACATGGAAGCCTCTGCCTCTACAGCTCCAGCACAGGTCATGATGCAGAGGGCCAGATAGGGAGAGGATGAGCCTCGGTGTTGAAAACGTACTTATCCAAACTGATCAGCTCAGGGTCGTCGGAGAACAGCAGGAACAGATACTTCAGGGTCTCTCCGAGGAAGAAGCTCTCCATCTTGTCGTTGGGGTTGGGATTGACTGCGTCACGGACGTTCCCTATAGACGTGTAGCCTCCGCTGGGGACCTGGTCAAAAAAAAAAAAGCTTTTTAAGTCTTTGTGTCATAGCTTAAAATAAGGTATAAATTCATGTATGTATGTTAAAAATGATTAAAAAAACATTTTATGACCTCTAACACTACCTCAGAACTCTACTAATGTTCTGTCAATACGTCCCAGATTCTTTAGAATACCATGTACTGTTCTTTTTCATTCATTTGTTGAATTTAATCGGACTATGATCGCAGCAGGGCTGGAGTCAGCAGATCATTTAACAAAGAAGAACGCAGATATAAATAGGATATAAATCCAGATGTGTAAGTGAATTTCCAGAATGCAGGTGTAAAGGTTTAAAGCCAGATGTGAAAGTAGCAAAGAAAAACACACGGCATTAATCCATCTGTGTATAGCGAGTAAAGTACTACGTGCAGTGAAAGAATGTTCAATTATGCGCATGTCAATAAGCATCACAGCACGGTCTTAATGATTACTTTAGGAGTTATTAGTAGAACCTAATATATAGATATAGGCACTGCCTAAAAGGGGAGCTTCCAAGAAATATCTCTATTGACAGGAATCCGAGGCTGGTGTTATAAGAGTAGCGCGGCTCCTTTTAAATGTCTGTCCGCTGACCTAAGTTAGATTGTTGTTTATTCTGTGCGAGTCTGAGCAGTGGTGTATGAGCCTCTTATTTTGGATTTCAGTTTCTGTATTAATAATAAATCTTGCCAGTCCTCAAGCAAGTCAGTGATACATAACAACCAATCAGCATGAACTTTGTGTCACGGCAGCCTTATTGGGTTTCCTATGGTGGGCAGGCACTGACATGAGACAACCATCTAAATCATGTTCCTTGCCTGTGGTGCACTGCTAACAATGTACAGTTTGCATTTATATGCAGGCTAACAAATCTGATTATAATCAGGATAAAATAATATCTATAGATTAATAACTTAACTTTTCAATTTTTTTTTTAATTTACATGTAAACTAAAATGTTCCATAACTTTCAAGTTGGGCTCAGTGTTCATATATAAGCAGTTCCTATAAAATCTCCAAATTTGTACTTGCAGGAAAAAAAAAAAAAACATCTTATGTAAGGAAAGTCTTCATGACCATATTCAGACAGACTGTATGAGACGACAAAAGAGAAAGTTGAAAAGATTCCCACTGATTCTATCCACTCAGGCAGTCTGCAAACCCTCTTAGGGAAGAGTGCTACTCGAACAGAACCACTAGAAAAGTAATTTTTCTGAAACCACTGTCATTATTTTAGTAAAAAGAAAGTACATGGAAGGAAGCTGAGGAATTAGGACGGAGGTTTGGAGTTTCAAACTCACCCTGGTGAACTTATTAAAGCTCTCCAGGATTTGCCAGCCCCAGTCTCTGTATGTCTTGTCCTGGGTGAATCTGTAGAGGTAGAACAGACTCTCCACTGTCTCAGGTCTCAGCAGGTTGTGTCTGTCCGCTGGCTACACAGAGACGCACAGTGTAATTGTATCACATTATACTTAACTATATAATAGATCTGTTTAAAAACCCTTCCATGAATTATAGTGTCCATCACACACAAGTGTTTAATTCAGTGTATGTTTTTTGTTTTTTTAAGAAAAAAAAAAGGCTCAAGTGTTTACTTTGACGTCTATATCCCGTCCGTTGCGGCTATACAGGTTGAAGTGGGCGATCTCAGGGCTCAGGCCGGTCTCCATCTGTGCATACATCTGATAACACGTCTCCATCAGCTGCACAGCCAGATCCATGTGGTCAGCTGGCAGGCCATTATGTGCTCCCAGAGCCAACGTGCCTGGGAGAAAACACACCAAATGATCCTGGAGAGAAAAACAGAAGAGGTTCCAGCAGGTCACGGATGCAGCAATCTCTATCAGTAATGTCAATGTTCTTCCTCGCAAGCAATTCAATTCAACAGAACTCATTAAGTATACCAAATCCAAATCTGTGGATTAAACACACAGATGCCCTAAACACGCCAGGCTCACAGATTAACTCCAAATGCAAAGTGTTATTTAAACAAAAGCCTGGGCATGCCAGATTTACTGTTAATCTCTCACCATTTTGGGGTTGAGACGTCCATGAGACAGCTCTCCAACAAAGGTGTGCTTACTGGCAGTCTGTTTAAGTAGATTTTTCTTCACCCCTTCAACAGCCTGAAGGTAGTCCTCCAATAACCTAAACACACACACACACACACACACACACACACACATTACATAATATGTAGATTTAGGCACTGCCTAAAAGCGGAGCTCCCATTTGATTTCCTTTACTCAGCAAGTTTTTGGTAGGAACTCTCAAACCCCATACACGTATCCCACGTATCCCAAGATTAATTCATTTTAATAGCTTGCTTATAGAAGGGAATAAAAAAGAGCTAACCAAACACACAATCTTGGTCTCGACATTTAGAAACCTTAGGTTTAGAGTACATTTCAATAACACAAGAATATAATTAGTTCTTTACTTATTTCTTGTCATTAACGACATCACATCACATGACCCAACTAATATATGCCTTTTGTTCTCTATATTACTATATAATTCTTAAGTTTTTTTTCCTTTTTCAAGATATAAAATCTGCTGAGTAAAGAGAGATGCATTAATCATTAAAAATCTTCACATTTAATTCTGTTTGTATTTTTGTCTTAAGCACCCTTGTCCCTGTTTTTAAAAATATTTTTCCTTCCTATGTTTCAAACTTGTATGAGGTGCACGTACTTACGTTAGATGTGTCGCCATGTCTGGCATCACATACGCACGCAGCACTCTCCAGACCGAGCATGCGGGGGTTCCCATGTGTACACATGATGGAGGGACGGACTGAGTGACGTACTCTACAGGATTTTTTTGACGTTCAAAAAGCAACCTTGATGGTTAGACGCATTTCCCTTATCAATGGCGCGCGCTCCGCTATTAAAGGGGTGCAGATTCTTATGCAACCAACAATGTTTGCTTTATAGTCGAATTTAACAAAACACTAACACTGGAGACTCATTTCAAAATATCAAATAAACAACATGGTTGTGTGTGTTGGTCTTATGCACGATGCACAACAAATTTGGCCTGACTCAAAAGCAAGTTGCTCGAGTCAGAATTCGGCTCAAGGTCAGATTTAAAATGCTAGGATTAAGGACCTGGGTATAGTTTAGCGGATGCTGCTTTGCGCAACACAGACGCACACACAGTCATTTTCATGTGTATCTCATTACAACTTTGCTGTCAAAGAACATGGTCTAAGTGGACAATTGATATAATAAGATAAAAACAAGAACACAAAAGGCACACACGGCAGTTTGTGACTCCGAAGAAGACGAGCTTCTTTAATGTCTAATGATGATGTTTGAAGCAGAAGAATGAGACAAGAGGAAAATAAATGTTCTGCATCACACACCCCTGCATGCTCAGTTTCACACATCTGCAGCCAGCATGAAATCTGCGTCATGAGCACCGTGGCACGGACAGTACGTGGATCACATCTGCTCTAGCATACTCGTCCTTAAGTGAGTTTCAACCAAATATTTTTTCTTCTGCAAGGAAATGTGCTGTACATCAAATATCGCACTACAGATGTTGCGAACAGGCTGAAATAAGCTGGAGTGCTTCTTTAATTTCTTGAACTTACTTGAGTTCTTTCAGTGCCACCATTATTAAATGCTGCTCTATTTTTTTACTGGAATATTTTTAAAAAGCACAAAGTGTGGAGGTGGAGCAGCTTTCAGCAGCAACTCAGTGTAATGTATGCACTGGCAGGAGGCCAATCATGATCAGGTGGAGAGCAGTGAGGTGAGAGGCACGCAAATGGCCAGGTGCTCTTATCAGAGCCTGTAAGCCAGGCAGACAGACAGACACACAGCTAACCAGACAGACATTCACCATTCCACAAAGCACAGCAGTGTGGGGTCTGACAAGAAGGGGAAAAAGCAATAAAGAAAAAAATCCTGACTGTTCCAGGTTATCCATTTAAACTAAAAAGGCAAGGAAATGTGGACTCAGCACTTCCCCAGTCACACTATTACACCCTCTGCCTCTCTTAAATGTGGTGGTGATAAAGATGCAATTGTAGGTAGTAAAACAAAAAGCACTTTTTTAACCTACAGAATAACTGATTCATTACTAATAACGTCATACACTGCATAATTCTCGTTATGATAATATTATAAACTCAAAGTGACTTATCCTTCTTTTGGACTCAAGGCAGTCTTTCAGCAAATTGTAGTAATTAAATCTGCACTACACCACAAAATAAAAAATAAAAAAATCCCAAAACACCACTCACGTGATGTCCTTTTTCCCTCCCTGCAGCCATTGTTTGAGCAGGTATTCATAGTAGCTGTCTGCGCGAGCTCCCAGAGTAAACACTCCGCGGTGGGTAAACTTGCCACTGTTCGTGTTGATGAACATGGGCACTAGACCATCGCGCTTCCCATCCAGCCTGTGGACTAGCTTCATCACCTCATCCACTGCGTTCTGACCAAAAACATACAACATATACATTATATACACCAACATTTGTTTTGTTGGCAAGATCTTACACATTGTGAGTTAGTTGCATATGAGGGGGGGAAAAATGGATAAAAGTGGTTAATAATATACTACATATGGTGGTAAGGTGTTGACCTTTCCCACATAATTTTATCATTTTATTTAATTTAAGAGTAATTTTCCTCCCACAGCCAAAAGACATGCACATAAGGCTGACTGGCTGTTCCAAAGTGACCCTAGTTGTGAGTATGAGTGTGAATGGTTGGGTGTGTTGGCCATAAGATGGTCTGGCAAGCTGTTCAGGGTGTACCCTGCCTTCGCCCAGTGTTTGCTGAGATAGGCTCCAGCCTCCCTGCGACCCTAATAGGATTAAGCGGTTCGGCAAATGACTGACTGGAAATAAAACAAAAAGGTTAATAAAAAAAAATAAATAGAAACTACAATGAATAATACAACATGTACTAAAATCAAATAGAATTTCTTTATAGAATAGAAGTTTTCTTTAATTTTTGTTTCATTTTCCCCTCCTTGATTTGCCGGGAGGTGGTCGCTACACCACTTTGAAGATGAAGCTGAGGTAGTAACACACTAGTTCCAAAAGGTGGCAGTAACATGCAGTAAAGAAAAAAAACACTAACTAATACTAAATAAATTTTTACTTTAAGATGAATTAATAATCTTCAAAATTATGACTTTTAAAAGAAACAATAGCTGCTGTTATAGTAACTTGACCAGAACCTTTTGATCAGTCAGAATTGCAGTCAGTACCTGATACTGTGGGTCCTGAGTGAGCCTGCTGAGCTCACGAAACTCCAGTTGAATGCTGGTGACCTCGGCCACGGTGCTGTCGGTGGTCCAGCGTGGTGGGTGAGCAGTGCCTTTACCGATATTCACATCAGAAAAGGGTATCTTGGAAGGTGTCTTGAAAGCAGGCATTAATCTAGAACCAATATCTTTCTAAGAGTAGAGAAAGATTAAGCAGAGTAAGCACACAGACCCTCCAACAAAGCACTCACGTCAAATTAGCCTAAAACACCTTAAAAGCTTTGTTCCGCTACAAATGCTGACTATCTTTTCACTGTGAGCTCTAGAGAAGTGTAGGAAAAAAGCACTGAAGGTGTGTTAGAGCTACTGACAGCCTTGTTCAGGAACAGAGGGTCTTCTGTAAGATGATACGTGCTTAGGAGTCCTCCGAGAATGCGAATGGTGCTCTCAAACAGATTCACATCGACGTTCTTGGAAAACGATAACTCTGTCTCTACCCAGTTCCTAGCTTCCTCAAACTCTGAAAGAAAGAGCAAGAAAACACAGACGGTAAGAACAATTAAGTAAGAAAGACGTGCTGTGTTAGGGCCTGGCTCAAGGCGGCCGCAGTCTCACCTTCTTTCAAGCCGAGAATCCACATGGTGTCAAGCGCATCGATGAGAGTGAGACCCAAACCAAACCACTCCCTGTACGTCTTTGAAACAGGCTTCAGCTCATCATGACCCCAAGCAAACTCTTTATAGCCTTTCCATGCGTGCCTAAAGGCTTCTTTGACAGCCTCCACCCGATCCACTGGGTTCACTGGGACTAAAAAAGGGCATCTAGTTAAATTGTTTGAAAATAATTTAACATATAATAATGATGTACAATAGGGTGGAACGGTGGCATAATGATTAGCATTTCTGCCTCGCAGCAAGAAGGTTGCAGTCCAAAGACGTGCACATTAGGCTAACTGGCTGCTCCAAATCGACCCTAGGTGTGAATGTAAGAGTGAATAGTTGTGTGTATTGGCCTGCGATAGTCTGGCGAGATGTTCAGGATGTACCCCACCTTCGCCCAGCGTTGGCTGAGATAGGCACCAGCCTCCCCATGACCCTAATAGGATTATGTGGTACCGTAAATGAGTGCAATTGAGATGAGTGGTGTACAATATTGGTATCTGATGTAACAAAGCTATATATGGATATAAAACAGGTGGGGTTAAGGTCATTTAATGATTTCATAAAGCGCTGGGCACAAATAAAAAACCCGATATAACAAAATACTATAACAACAAAGTTTTTATTCTTAAAGGAGAGTACAAAGCAATCAAACATGGATGCAGTCCAAAACGGTTGGGTTTTTTTGTTTTCGGAGTACATCGGGGAAACAGGAAAGAACCAGAGTAACATCCATACACATTGGTAATGATCGGTGTAACATTGGTATAAAAAAAATGTTTTTTTTGGAGATTCCAGTCACATTTCTGGTAAATTTTAATGTTTTTAAACAACATCGGAGACAGACCAATACAACATCGTTACAAATCAGAGTTCAATTGGTATAGATCATAATAATATCGGATGAAACAGTGAAATCACATCGGGAAACAATTGGAGAACACTGGTACATGTCAGACCAAAATCGGTTAAAACATCGGAATATAATCGG
The DNA here is from genome assembly GCA_039654325.1 of Tandanus tandanus. Classification (NCBI taxonomy): domain Eukaryota; kingdom Metazoa; phylum Chordata; class Actinopteri; order Siluriformes; family Plotosidae; genus Tandanus; species Tandanus tandanus. Next base: position 23,291,903 of record JBCNYH010000026.1, read on the forward strand.
GATAATGATCGGTATTGTGTGAGCGCACCCTTAAAGGGAGAGGCCGGTAAGCAGTAAGATAGCTGTAAGCAGTTGCACGCCTGTGTATAGTGTGTGGTTTGGTGCATTAAAAAAGCCTCAGTGACAAACAAAAGGCAACTGAAAAGTGTCCGGTTTAAGAACTCTCTATGTGTCTCGGAGTCTTCGGTATCTCGAGCTAGAGATCTGTTACAAGCAGTTTTTCTGCATAAAATATAGGCTTGAGAAATACGATATGAAGAAAAACCTCTTTTGTGCAATAATAATTTTATTTTTAGGTAACTGTAGTGACTATAGAGTTGTCGTTCCAGGTAGAAGGTGGATTTTTCCTACCCATTTGTAAAGGGACGGCTTCTTCGACCTCTGCGGCTCCTGCTGCTTCCTGTGGCTCAGCATCCTGCACGGCTTCGATCATGGCCCCTCGCCAGCTGTGCAGGCAACAGCGAATAATGAACCAAGCCGATAAACATTTAGGGGAATCAAAGGAAAGTAAATAAATAAAATAAATCAAGCATTTAAAGCATTTCTAAGCGTTATGTGTCTGTATTAAGGCTGCTCTTGGCCTGTTCTTAAGAGTTGTACAAATTAATCTAATCCGAGTCCATGAAAAAGAATTTATAACTTTACTTAGTACTGCTTCTTTACGGCTGTCACATTATTCATTAGCTTAATGGCCTTTAATGCATTCTAAGCCTCTGTGAAGTGACGGAGGTGAATGCAAAATTATTCTGACTGAGAACCAAGTTCTGAATACAGGGATCGCAAATGGCACCATAAGCAGTGCTATTTAAATAAGCACAATGCTAATAGGACCAATACAGAACTACACTCTATTAATTCCGCATAATTACACTATGTTCTTGCATTAGATCTAAAACTCAAGTATAATATGTGTCAGAGGTTGTAGTTACTTTGGCTTTTTCTATTCACCGTGTGGCAGCAGATAATGTATAGAGTCTATAACGTACTGCGTTTCTAATGAACTGGGATAATACCTAATGACCGTCTGCGCTTCTTCCTCCTGTTCGTCTTCTCTTCTGATGGCTAATTCTTGTCTATCCTTCACCTGCCATTCTGACACATTTCCTCGTTTCTGCAAGCCTGGAGGACCACGCTTGCTTGGAGGTTTCTTCTGCAGGAGTTAAAGCATACTATAGATATAGATTTGTGTGAAATGTTTTTAATAAAACTTCTTAAATTGCAATATTTAAGTATTTTTTTCTTTTTCTTTAATGGGCTAAAGTAAAACTTAGAACCTGCAATGTATTCATGTCCTTACGTGTCGGTTCATTGCTACGTTCTGATTGTGTGTTTATTTCTTACATATAACATCCATATAAAGCCAACCTATAAAACAAGAATGGCACTTGCTGAACAATAAAGGGAAATTAAGCTGTCACTCAAAAATTCATTAGCCAATAGGGACAACCCCTCAAAGAACCTGCTCATATTAGAGATTTGTGCCCGAATCGCGAAGCAGAGAGTGAAACGAGAGTGCTGGAAACTTAACTGCAAAGACAAACGTGAGCAGAGAGTAGAGAGAACCTTTGTTGATGCTAGCAGCACTCACTGAACAACTTCCAGGGAACTGAGCTGTCACTCAAAAACGTATCAGCCAATGAGGACACACCTTTGAAAAACCCCACCCACACACGAGATTTGTGCCAAAATCGCAACCAAAAAGGAAAACACACTCATCTTCCTATAAACTTTGATTGCCATGTGAACTTCTGATACTATTTCCAACCAAGCACAGAATACTGACCAGAGCTGGAGGTCTGGGAAGGACAAACGTGTTCGGTCGTTGTGGCTCAGCTAGTTCGTTGTGTTTGACCTCAGGTATGGGTTTTACGATCTGATCCGGGGAGATGGGATGGAAAGCCAGCTTCTGCAAGTTATCCCCAACATCCCGGAGTGGTCCATCAGACAGATCTGAAGTGACGGCAAGAGAAAGAGCAATTAATTCAAACTAATTACCAAGCGTTGGTGTAAACAGAAAAGCAACCGGTGATTCAGCTCTGTATGAGAGATCTATAAGAGTAACATAAGAGATATACAGTATAAACATTGGTAACGTCATCAATGTCCCAAAAATATCTTTGCTGGCATTCTCACAAAATCCTAATATTCTTTTATAAACCATTTTTGTTACTTGTAAAAGAATTGTTGAACACATGAATGGTCCTGGGTGGCATGGTTACATAGTGGTTAGCACATCCACCTTACAGCAAGGAGGTACTGGGTTCAAGTTCCAGGCTCGGCGAGGGAGTTTCTGTGTGGAGTTTGCATGATCTCCCCGTGATTGAGTTTCCTCCAGTTACTTCAGTTTCCTCCCACATTCCAATGACATGCACAGTGGGCTAACTGGCTGTTCCAAATTGCCCCTAGGTGTGAGTGTGAATGGTTGTGTGTGTTGGCCTTGGACAAGCTCAGAGTGCACCCAGCCTTCACCAAGAGTTGAGGCTGAGATAGGCTCCAGCATCCGATTGATCAGGAATCATTACCCAGAGCACTGAGCTTGATCAAATTCCCGTCTGTGGTATGCAGTAAGAGCTCATAACACCCTTAGTAACAGTCACCCCAAAACACCCTCGCATCCTGGGTTTACCCTGGATGCAGCTTGACAACCCACAAATCTCATGGCCGGAGGAGAAAAGTACAGAATGGTCAGAGCATTACTTTCAGTCATTTATTGTAGAGGAAGATGCCTCGGAGTCAAGGGAGTACGCCGTTCTGTCACAGCGCTTTGGCAAGGAGCCCAAATTATGTCCTGTGGCTTTCCTCTCCAAATAGCTCTCCTCTGCTGAACAAAACTATCACATTAGTAAAGGAGAGATTCTGGCTGTCAAGCACATGCTGGAGGGGTGGACACATTAACTAGAGGGCACTACACACTTATTTACTGTTTTCACTAACCCCAAAAATCTTTAATACCTCTGAGCGGACAAATGCCTCAACCCTGCACGCCTGACATTTTTCACCAGGGTTCATATCACCCTGTCCTATTGCACGGGGTCCAAAAATACCAAGGCGGACTCTGTAAAGCATGTCTCCAACTAAGAACCCCCGATCCGGTCCAGAATTCATCCTGAAACTGTAAATGCTATCCCTTGGGGCTTTGTCCAGAAAATGCTCCTGTACCACATCGCTGCTGTATACCTCCCTGGGCAAATCTTTTGAATCTATTTCCGATGGGCACACTCAGTATACAGTTACAGCCAACATAAACTCTAATTCTCTGAGCTCACCACAACTCACTCCAGCTCACCCTCCAACTAATTTTGCATACCCCTCCTCATCACACACTAGGACAAAGACTATACTGGGACACTGCACACATACACATTACGACACAAGTCATACAAACTCTCATTGGCAAGCCTGTTGATTCTTTAGAAGGCTGACGTCAACCCATCCAACATCCTTCACTGATTACCATGATACCATCCAACCAATCACTGATAGCCATGATCCCATCCGACCAATCAATGAAAGCCATGATCCTATCTGACTAATCAATAAAAACCAAGATCCTATCTGACCAATCAATGAAAACCAAGATCTTATCTGACCAAACACTCATAACCATTACACCTATCCTACCAATTGGTGACAACCATTATACAAATGACAAATTACTAAAATCTGTGAAATCTGTGAACCCATCTGGCCAATCAATGATAACCATGATCCAATCCGACCAATCACTGATATCCATGACACTATCCTACCAATCACTGATTTCCCTGATCCCATCTAACTAATCCCTGACAACCATGAGCCCATCTAAAAAACCACTGACAACCATGATCCCATCCGACTAGTCGCTTATCACACCTTTTTATTCATACAATGAGAGACACGGCACTGTGGCATGTTGAACAAACAAGACTTGAATTTTGAATCACGTTACTGATTACTGTTTGCAGTTTGCCTGACCATTATCCTGTCCCTGACCTTGAACTCTGTTTTCAGATTTGGATTTGTTTGCCTCGATGTGTTAAAAGAAAACAAACTGCTGTCGCACAGAAGGAGTAGTTTGCCTCCCCCGTGCGCAACAGAGTAAAGGTGAGAATACCAAACAAAATTATTAATGTGAGATGGGGAGGGAAAGGCCTCCAGGGGTGTCAGTTAATATCAGTAAGATCAAAACAAAACCTTGAAACCATTCCAGATTCACATGCTAATAAACGGCTTGTTTGCAGAGGTTTTTTTTTCCCCCTCAGAAAAGGAGAGCGGGGACTTTCTGCAAACCTTCGAGTGATCATTCAAACCTGCGTACTGCAGTGTATAAAGGCAATGCTCCTATTCAGAGGAAAACTCAAAAGATTGGCAGGTCTGATTCTATCATTTATTCTTTTGTGCTATTTTGGGTCTGTGAATGTTCTGAAGAATAAAATCAGCTTCTGTCATCGCTTCGCTTCCTGACAAAGATCAAAGATAATTTTTTTTAGCTTGGTTGTGCTCCACTATATTATAATGATTCCACATTGCTCTTGCATTCATTACTCATCATTAGTCACTTCACTTAGGAGCTAAAGTTAGCCAAAAAGGTTTCTGTTTCCCTTCTCACTCGCACCAGGCAGCTAAGCAGCATAAATGCAATGTCTAATCAGGATTCATGTGTGTTCTTAGGTTCTTCTCACTGCTAGGCTACTTGTGTGAATCCAAAGATGATTCATATTTTCCTTAACACTCACCTGTCCATTGTTCGGAGAGGCTGGGGTAAGAAAAGATCCCTCCGATGAACAGAATGGAGAACAGAGACAGTATCAGACTGCGCTGCAGCCGGGAAAACTGCTTCCATTTCTGAAAAGATGATCAGAGACCAGAAATTATCAGCACGCCCAGAAAGGAGGGTTATGTATCTTAATTCAGGAAAATTTCTTCTATAGTAACAAATATTAACACATGACAGGTATAATAATTATTACTACCATAGAGGTATATTGTAATAAGAACACACTGAATGGAACTGAAAATTTTTTGTATATTTTCGTTTTACACGCCCACCCGAGGGTTAAGGAACTCTTTAGTGGCAGTACATGACTTCCTGTTTCACTGGGACACAAAAGCTAAATTCGCTTCATCAGCACCGAAAAGACCAAAGAATATACAAATATAATAGGATAAAACCGTGTTGACCTTAAAATTGACCCCACCAATAACCACTGTTCTGTTTTGAAGTTGAAGTTTTAAAGAACCTGCTTAGAAAAGGTCAGAAATGTATTTTGGTCTGCATGCACAGTTAAGACGGTGGTTACAGAGCTGAAAATTGGAAGTTTGAAGAAGATGGTAGCATTTTGGGGTCAACAAATCCTAAAATATACAAATAAACACCCTTCTATGCCAACAAATATATTTGGAAAGTGTGCCAGGAGACTGCTAATAGTGGTATAAAAGTTTAATTTAATAAAAGCTTGCGTACATAATATATGTCTTTGCACATCAAACACACTATTGTTATTACAAGCTTCTACATAAAGAAAAACAGAAACAAGCAATAAATCCACACACAGGGGGCCAATACCGTACCACAACAAGTTGCATGTGATTCATGTGGAAAATTTACATTAGGTAATTTGCATATGAATGAATGATGGGACATAATATTCATTCCTATAAACAAAGCGGACACTTGTCTGATGTATGTAAACAGAAGCGTGTGTTATATGTAGATGTGCCTAGTTTTATTTTATTCAAAAGTTCACTAGTTTATATCTGACTTGTTAGTTTATATACTGTTATTTTTGCCATTATCTTGCCTTATATGAACTGATGAATTCACGTCTTATTACTACGATTCCGCCCAGAATAAAACAGACTACTAAGTGGCTAATACAAACTATCAAATGGATTTTAGCAGATTGCAACTTTGAAAATGCAAGTAAAAACCACCTAATGATGAAAATATGCATATGTTTATACTTATGCATAACAGGAGAGTTTGAAAGGCTTGCCTTTCATTTCACTTTAAGAATCTGGAGTTCGGCAGACACTACCAGAACCAATTTCATGGTCAGATGAAACACAAACAGAGCTTTCTAGCAGCGAATGCTGAAGGTAGACTTGGCATTAAAATAATGGCTGGTTAAACATAAAGGAATATAATCCAGAAAGATAATAAGCGAAGATTAAGAATTTGTGCAGAACGTTCTGGGACTGTTTTTCCTTGGACACACCATGTTAGAAGTGTGTCCTTTGACCGTTGTCGCAATAATCACAGAATCAAGCGTTTAACATGGCCATTCAAATCCACTGACATCTCTGAAAACCTGCAAAGAATAGCTGAAGAAAGAGGAACTAGAACCCTTAAGGATCCAGACATATCCTGTACTGAAGAGAGATCTCAGAGTCCATTCTCTACATAAGACTTTTCCCCTTAGAATAATATGACTGCACACATATTTCAGTGTAAGCCAATTTTAGGATTTTTAAAAACCAATTCTGTTCAAGGGTGCCAATAATTTTGAAGATGATTACTACAGAGCGCATAATTTTCCTCTATTACAGCCCATCATACTGATCGAAGCTAATTCTGCTATAAACGCTGAATGTGCCATCCTGAACAAAGCTACAATATTAAACTAATATCTAATGAACTGGGGCACAACGTATAAGATATGGGACTACATACATATTAGGCAATCAGGCGTCTAGACAGAAAAATGAACGCAATTAGCAGAAAATGGAGAGCATGAAGAAAGCAAGAATGGATCATTCACACAGACAAATATACTAATCAACAAAGATTCCTCACCCACTCATTCCCCAACACAATAGGGAGCTGGCTGGGAAACCGATATGAAATACATCATTCGATAACTGTCCGAGCTGTACCATCGCGTCCTAGCAAATAATTATAAATAGTATATACGTGAAATAGTAAATGATTCCTATGTTTACATGTACACTAATTAGTAAACTAATTACAACTGTCTGAGTGTAAGAGTTTCGAGTGTAGGTCAGGTTTTGTGTTACTGAGTGGAGGATAAAAAAACACCAAAAAACAATCGACTCAAGAATGTGGGCGGTACGGTGGTTAGCACATCCGCCCCACAGCAAGAAGGTCCTGGGTTCAAAGTCCTGGGCTCGGCGAGAGCGTTTCTGTGGGGACTTAGCATGTTCTCCCTATGCTTGCGTGGGTTTCCTCTGGGTACTCCAGTTTCCTCAAACAGTCCAAACACATGCACGTTAGGCGTGTAAGTGTGAATGGTTTTTGTGTGTGTGTGTGTGTGTTGGCCCTACAATGGCTTGGCCAGCTGTTCAGGGTGTACCCCTCCTTCCAGCCTCCCCACAACCCTAGTTCGGAAAATGGAGGGATGTATGGATGAACAAGAATGTTAAAGAGACACTGTTGAGTCCATAAACAAGACTTTTTATAAATGGCTAAGTAGCGGCTGGTGAAATTCCCCTTATACGTAGGCTCTGGTTTCTAGGATTTGCTGAATAACAGCATAGGTTTGATTCATTTATATTACATTAGCATCCATTATAGAAGTTCTATATGGATGCATTGACATACAGTAAATTGGTGATTGGTGTTACAGCTACAACCTATGTCAAAAGTGCTGTTATAGAAAATTAAATAACACCTTTTGAACAATCACAACCAAGAACTAAAAAGAACTGCTGTATAAATACTACAACCAGCTGTCAGTGAGCTGATCTTTTCATTACGGTAAACAGCTAAGGGGGAGATCACACTAGCGGTGCGATAGAAAAGTGACTTGCGCGAATGGCAATTCACGGCTGTCGCTTTTCATTCTCAAATTTGTCGCATGACATTTGTAGTATTGCATTTTGGTCGCCTGGTACGTGAAGTCATCACAAAAAAATTCAATCATGTTTGAAATTTGCGCGAATGTTGCAATACGAGGCTCTGACGCGGAATAGTCTCCAACTCTTCTCAAACAGTCCACACATGTTGCGAGAAGGTCGCAAAGTTGTCGCAAGGAAAAGTCGCCAAGTTGGAGATTTCCACACGGAAAGTGTTTTGCCATCAGTCGTATTTTATTTCCATTTTGTTCGTGCTAATAAAAAGCGGATGGTTTGAGAACAAAACACGACTGATTTACACAAACGGAGATTCATGTTTTTTCGCCAAACATCCGCAAACCAATCACAAATTACTCGCAAATCAGTCGCAAAAATTTCACGCGATATTTGTATTTAAGCCACAAAATATTCGCTTGCAGGTGGAGTCGCAAAAAATCTTGACACAAAAAATAAATGAATAAATAAATTACAAAAAAATCAATTCGCATCACTTTTCTATCACACCTGTAGTGTGATCATGTTTCAATATGACGATGAAACATATTTAGTGGCTGGAAACTTATAAGCAATCAGCATGCCGTGACCATTAACCCCAAACCGCTGAATGGATGATCGAGTGCCGACACAAAGGCAGATTGTTTTCATACTGACCCTCAAGCAGGACTGCTTTCGGTGCTTTCCATTATTATAGCTGCGCTCTTCCAAAGTCAGAGAGACAAAGTCCTTCCTCTGTGCTGAATACATTTCTCCTCCTCAGCAACCACAGACACCGAGCTAGAAGAAGAAAAACAAGGAGACAGATAATACGAACAGGAAGGAAATTAGAAGAACCAATAAACATACTGAGATTTAGCTCGTTTTACTGAGCTGTCCAGCTTCTAATAATGCGAGAAGATTACCTATTGTTTCTATTGCAATGTGAGATGTTGCAGTTAATGAAAACTGAGGTGTGGAGGGAAAACAAATCTTTTGATTTGATTTGTTACCACCTCTGATACACTGGTATGAATAAACAGAGTACTTTCTGTAAATAGATATCATGTATCCAAGGAGCACGGCATTTGTCACAATATACATTCATGAGAAATGAGTGCAAATTAAACAAGGTCCAAAGAAAACGGCATCAATGCTAATTTGACTGAAATGGATGAAGGAGCTCGGGGTGCTACGGTGGCGTAGTGGGTAGCACGTCTGCCTCACAGCAAGAAGGTCCTGTGCTCGAGTCCTGCTCTTGGCCGGGGTGTTTCTGTGCGGAGTTCTGTGTGCATATTCTCCTCTTGCTTATGTGGGTTTCCTCCAGGTACTAAGGTTTCTTCCCACAGTCCAAAGACATGCACGTTAGGTTAACTGGCTGTTCCAAATTGCCCCTTGGTGTGAGTGTGAGTGTGAAGTGTTGTGTGTGTTGGTGACCCTGTCTTCGCCCAGAGTCATCTGAGAGAGGCTCCATCCTCCCTGCAACCCCAATAGGATTTATGAATGAATGAACTTCAGCTATGTGTCCACTAGTGTCATGTTTACATCATATCCAGACTCCCTAATTTGGCATCACGTGCTTCTAACTTACATAAAACTCATACTATGCAGCCAGCCAATAAAGGAACACATGCAGCAGGTGACAATCATCCAAGAGCTTTGAATAAGTAGAAAATTAATGGTATCACATCACAATATGGTATTATTTGACAACTACCCGTTTAATATAATAAGAGTGAAATCATATCGAAGTCTAAACTGACTTCACCTCAGATAGATATATCAACATATTTCATTGTTATTTTATACATATTTATTCTCTCCATACTCACTGGATATGAGCAATCATTCATTCTGACTGGCTAATCTACTACTAGGATATCACTGCATAATGCTAATAATAATAATAATAATGATAATAATAATAATAATAATAATAATTAGAGGCATTGCTCCTCCACATTGAAAGGAGTCAGCTGAGGTGGTTCGGGCATCTGATTAGAATGCCTCCCAGTTGAGTCTCTTTAGAGCTGTCCCAGGCACGTCCAACTCGGAAAATGCCCCGGGGTAGACCCAGGACTCGCTGGAGGGATTATATATCCAGTCTGACCTGGGAACCCTTTGACATGGATAACAATAATAATAATAATAATAATAATCATCATCATCATGATCCCACAGCCATCCGTGACTGGGAGTCCATGGGAGCTAATTGGCCGAGCTCTCACGGGAGGGAGGGATGGCATACGCTC
>JBCNYH010000026.1:23358168-23369647 GCA_039654325.1 Tandanus tandanus
CTTTTAAATATTATTATTTTAGATACTGTATATGGGTAAGGCTCATGAAAACCTCTCCGTGGTATGAAAGTGTCATTTACGTTATTGTTAGATAACGTTCCCGATCTCCTTTAAATCCTTGAAACTCTGTACACACAACAGCGGCTTGCTCTCACCCTCTACTCTTCTAACAGGGAAACAAGCAGTAAGAAATAATCATGGTATGAGAATATAGAATGGGAACCTGTGTACCAGGCTTTCCTTCAGCCCCGACTCCTCCTTGAGGACCTGGAAATCCCTGGAATATAGAAATGAAACCAAATGCAACATTCAGAAATTCTACACTTCATGTTCTGTTATTTTTACTGGTGTAAAACTTCAATCTCACCGGAGGTCCAGGCATTCCAGCATGACCTCTTTGCCCTGTACGACCCTAATTTAGAGGGAGAAACACATGGCGATATTAATCAGTCGACCATAAAACAGCATGTGTAATATATTTTATGCTGATTATCAATTCCAAGTGTTCAAAACACATTTAAAAATTGTGCTGTCCTACCCTTGGACCCCTTGGTCCTGGCTTTCCCTGACGACCGTCCGGTCCCTTGCTGCCCTTTATGACAAAGAGTTTAAATTCATTAGAAACTTTATGGAAAAGGAACATGTATAAATAAATAAATATCAAAGGAACATCCCCAATTTCCCCCACAATTTAGTAATATCTAATTCCTACCCATGAAGAATTGACGCTGTGCATGTGTAGTTGGGCAGCCTAACACACTCGGAGGGAAAGCGCTACCCGTTCCCTAGTACGAATGAGCTCACAGATGCCCATGACTGGCTGGTGATCCCTGTGAGAGGGAAGTGTGTGTATGCCATCCCTCCTTCCCGTGAGACCTTGGCCAATTGGGTCCCATGGACTCCGGGTTGCGGATGGCTGCGGTATCAACCTGGATTCAATCACCAATCTCTAGGTTGTTAATCGCACACCTTGTCGATGCACCACAAGGGATCCCTCATTGTAACAACAGTAAACTTTCCCCATAATTATTTCTTTGATATTTTTGCAAATTCCTATCAATATTTCCAAGAATATCTACACTTCTGCTCTTCTGTAAATTTTGCACATGCATGAGCTCTACCTCTTCAGGTCATGCATGAGTATTTGTAATGAGCGTTAATTATCCATTATTAAAGTGTCAAATTGGAAATTAAAGTGGTGTAAAGAATTACCGTTCACTCAAGGTCGATAGCACATTTAATCTAATGTCTATTTACTGATTTTTCTCGAACTAATGCAATTTCATACATGTGAAAAAAAAATTCACAACGTGTAATTAAAGTACAGAGGATATTTTTTGCTGTTTCTATGACATGAACCTCTATTTAAGGTTCTCAATCACTTATTTGCCAAGCTGCTTAATCCTATAAGGGTCGTAGGGAGGCTGGAGCCTGTCTCAGCCAACACTGGGCGAAGGCGGGGTACATCCTGAACAGCTCACCAGACACACACAACCATTCACACTCACACCTAGGATCAAAATGGGATAGCCAGTCAACATAACGTGCATGGCTTTGGACTGTGGGAGGAAACTGGAGTACCCAGAGGAAACCCACACAAGCACATACAATCTCCACACAGAAACGCTGGAGCCTGGCTGTGAGGCGAACGCGCTAACCACTACGCCCCTAATCTCTGACTTTTTTTGGAGACCTCTTCTACGCCCCCTCTCAGCATATTTCCTTATTTACACAAGTGATATGCACATTTTTGGCACCTGTGCAGGCAGGTCACTCCAGGCCTCAGTCAGGCCCAGTTACACTGAGTATATGCGTAAGATTTTGCATGTGTGTTTTATTTTTCCAAATGATTCACTTCACTTAGAAGCGGTAAAGTGAACCAAGTCCACTCAGCGCACATGTTTGGACTAATGTGTACAAACACACTAACATACCCAGAATTATGGGATTGCTCAGACAGTAAAAGTGGTCCGGAGTACAATTGCTGCAAGTGAAAAAGTTGTGATGGATTTAGAATTCTTTTGCTGCATATGCACTTGAAAGACGACAACCAGCGCTATAATAGGAGTCAGAGATTTTATTGATAAGATTATTTTTGACTGTATGATGGACGAAAAGCATTTATAAAGAGATATCCGTTTAAGAAAATGCCCCTTTAATGAGAAATAAAGTACTGTTTTATGCATTTCCACTCAGAGGGGTCTCCGGAGGCACTAATGACATTAATTAATGCTTTGCACTAAGAAGGTATGTGGTTAATAATAGAGCTTCATATTGAGGTAGAATCCCTATTGTTTTACAAAATTTAAGCTTAATGATATCATTAAATATTTAAAGCATGTATATGTAGATTTGGGCATGGAAATTATATCAAATGTTGGACTGATAACTGCAATGCAGACTGAATGCTGCAACTGATCAGAAAATTTGGTGTTAGAGGAAACTTGTGTATTTCTGTTACAATAATCAGCAGTAGTATTATAAAGAGGAAATTATAATAGATGTCTGACCTTTGGCCCCTGTTTTCCTGATCTACCTTGAGGACCCACCTCTCCATCTTCTCCCTTAAAAAGACAAATAATAAAAATGTAATTAAATAGACAGAATAATAATGAAAAAAAAACATAAAAAGGAATTAACTGTAATTATTCAATATATTAATATTAGAGAAAAAAAACCATGTACAATACCTGTATTCCCATTAGTCCAGGCTGACCTTTGACCCCTGGAAAACCTGGAAAACCAGTGGGGCCCTGTTCACCCTGAAAACCCTGTATCCCTGGTTCTCCATTAACACCCTGATTTAAGAGGGGGAAAAAAAAAAGAGCATACACAATATCTCAGTCATTTTTCAATTACTTAAAGGTACAGTGTGTAAGATTTAGTGGTGTCTAGTGCCATTTAGTGGTCAGATTCTAGACTGCAACCAAATGAAAGTGAATTCCCAACCCGTCCCCTTCGGAGCCTGTAGGCTTCTACTACTGTAGAAACATGGCTGTGCAAGATACCAACCTCCATGAGAGTGGACCCGCACCCCACATAGATATAAACAGCTTATTTCAAGGTTTTTTTTTACTTAAATGATTATAGACTATTTATTAATAATACAACGTAATTTCTGCTAATAGATCATTCAAAATGTTACACACTGTACCTTTAAAGTGTTTCACATTACATAAATTTATTAAATTATATATTACAGACGGCATGGTATTTTACTGCATATTTTAAACAACACACTACTGATTAACCAGCAACTTTTCTGAAGTAACACATACTATACCTTGTCACCTTTTGGTCCGAGTTCGCCTTGGTCTCCTTCGAGTCCCCTCTTACCCTACTCAGCACATCAAAAATATGTAAACTACATGATATCTTTATGTCATTAAAGGAAAGTATGGCTTATTCTGACTGCAGCATAAACAAAGTGGAAGTTATTGGTAGACCTGAACACAAAGTTAGACGTGAAAGACAAAATGTATTCAAATGCACTAATGCTGAAGTTTATAGCACTCACTGCAACCTAAATGCAAAAACTGAATAAACATGTAGTAAAATTGGGTTTAATATAAAGATGTACTTACTCTCACACCTATAAATCCTTTTGGACCCTGGTTTCCTAATGTACCCTGGTTCCAAAATAAAATGAGGAAACGTTTTAGTGTACAAAATCTAGATGATCAAGTGCATCATGATAAAGTAAGGCAAAGTGCATGTTTTACGGTATTGAGGGCATGGTAATCAGAATTAAGGCTTTCAGTAAAGATAAGCCTGCTTTGGTACATGAAGGTCAGTTATAAAGAAAATAAATTATAGAGTTATAAATAATACATACATAATAAACTACAGAGTTTTAGAGATAATAAAAATCCATATTAATATAATCAAAAAGGAGCAAGTGCATGACCTTGTAAAGTACTAGCATTTATGTAATAAATATCAAAATAACATTGCTAATTACTATTGCGATTGCATGAACCTTGTAATAAAATGTAGGTTATAGGGTTTTAATGTCAACATTTGTAATTTGGTAGAAATTTATAAATGTGAATCAGAGGTACACACCACAACCATCAACTGAATGACAGATACATTTATATTTACTGATGAAGAATTACCTAAACCTGAATTTAGTTTTTCAAGATGCAAAACGAATTACTACTTGCCCTCACTCACTTGCACCACTTAATCCTATTAGGGTCGCAGGAAGGATAGAGCACATCTCAGCCAACACTGAGCGAAGGTGGGGTACTCCCACCTATGGACAGCCAATTAACCTAATGTGCATGTCTTTGGAATCTGGGAGGAAACCGGAGGACCCAGAGGAAACCCGCACAAGCACAGGAGAAGCACGATGTGGTTTGTCCAAACATCATTTAAGGTGCCTAAATCTGTGCTCGTTTTAATGAGTCCATGTGCTCGTAAATGTTAAACAACATTTTATACTAGTAATGCTAAATACGCTATTCAATTCAATGACATGCACCAAGTCAGAGGAGAATAATTATTTTATTATATACTACACAGGAACATAAAAAGCAAAGTAAATTATGATGTTTTATATATTATTTCTATTTATTTCCATCATTACAGGGGTGGTCTGGTGAGCTCTGAGCACAGCTAAGCGTATTTTCATGTGGCCCCTGTGACCTTGAAATTAGGTCAGGGTGACCCAGTTTCAATACGTTTGAAGACCATGACACTAAGTATAACAGGTATGAATTGGAAACCGATCTGACAAAAACTGCACCCTCTAGAAATTTTTGATGAATTGACCTCTGTGACCTTAAAAAAAAGGTCAAGGTGACCCAGTTTTGATAGGCAGATAGGGCGTGCCATAGGGACCATTCAACATAAATATAAAATAAATCCATAAACAACCAGCACTGCTAGAGTGTTAAAAAGCAGTGTCTGCGGACAGCCCCTGAAAATATAGTATCCCCTACACTTTATGGGGAATACAATTAAATTTTCAAATTTTAGGATATATCCTAAGTTTTATTATATAAAATTATATAAAAATTATTTATAATTATAAAATTATTATATAAAATTGTATTACTTTTCCATTTTTAAAGCGAGACAATGATGACGTCACCTGCTCCAGATGATCATGACAAGCCGCGAGTGTCTGTCATTTTGATTCAAACATTATTCACATGCTTTTTACTCCTCAGACATTGGACCAATCAGACTGAGGTAGTACTGTCTATAGTAATACTAATTAAGAATACTTTTAGCACAGCGGAATGTGAATAAATATGCAGATTAAAGTTAAATACACTGATGTTTTCTTTGTTTTGTGAAGGCTTTTTGTATTCCCTCACTCTAATTTGTAGTGAAACATTCATGGCTAGTACCTACAGGGATACTGAAAATAATTTGTGAAAATCCTCCTGCATGTGTGAGAGCAAATTATTGGGGATCATTTAAATGTGCAATTTCCCCAAAGGCAATGTAATAAAAGAACACATCACCATAGCCTTTATTTGTGACACTGAGGATGTTTCTCAGGGATTTGACTGTTATGAACACAAACAACAATACAATTACCAACTAATGATTACAATTTTGGGGGCAGTGGTTGCATGGTGGGGGTGCTGGCTGGGGTGTCGTAGGGTGCTGGCTTACTGATCCAGGTTCAAGCCTCACTATCACCGGGTTGTCACTGCTGTCCCCCCAGTGCAGCTGACTGGGTTATCAAACGCCAGCCTTGTCTCTCACTGTCTGGTGAGAGGCATGTAAAAGAACCATTGCTGTCATTCATAAGGAGTAGGCCACTGAGATGCCGTCAGCGTGTTTCTGCCATGGAATGGCCTGGCGAGCTGTCCAGTGTGTACTCTGGCCTCGCCCAGACTCAGCTGAGATGGCCGCCAGCCTCCCCACGACCCTAATTAGGATTAAGTGGTTCAGAAAACGAATGAGTACAATTTTTGTTTTTAATCAATGAGCTGTTTGGACAGCACATCAGTATTCACTCCAGCAGATTCTCTGATGGCATTGAATAAACCGTTCTGTTTAACTTGCTTAAAAAAAAGAATTTTTAGAAGTGATGATTTTTTTTATCCAGATCTAAAACCGTGCTAAAGTGATAATCTACAACAGCTGGTCCGGCACTCTATATAATACCCATGACTCAAATTAAATCTATCAAGGCTGGATACGCACCACATGCAGAGATTATTACGTCATATTTTACAGTTTCACAGGAAGCCCTTTTATATGTAACCATGTAGCTATCTGCTGGGAAATCAATGTTATTAATGATGTGTATACTAGAAACATCCTGCAACGTTCACAAAAATTACAGCACAGGCATAGCCATATGACAAAGATTAATGACAATCTCAAAAAGAGAAAAGGAAAGCTGGATAATACTTTAAATTTGAAGAATATAATGTTTGCAGTGTCGGCTATGGAAAGACTTTTTGAAAATGTGAAAATGAATCAAGCATATTGTAGCACTTACCATGAAGCCCTCAAATCCTGGCTCTCCCCGACGTCCAGGTGGCCCAATTGGACCCTAAAACACAGACCTGCAGTCTAAATTATCACTACTACCAATAATAACATCACAAATTAAAGCTATGTGACAAAATAACAGCATTACAAAATAGCAAAAATTACAATTTCTTACTGGGGAAAAAAATCAGGTGAGTATTGAGTTAGCACGCTATAACTTGCAACCGCAAAACAACTATACACTGTAACCCTGCATCAAAATAACTTATTTATTTTCACCAATAAAGACTCAATCATTCACTCACCCACTTATTTGGCAAACCATTTAATCCTTCTAGGGCTGCGGGAAGGTTGGAGCCTATCTCAGCCAATACTCGGCAAAGGTGGAGTATATCCTGATTAGCTCACCAGACCATCACAGGGCCAACATATACACAACAATTCACACTCACACCTTGGGGCAATTTGCAATAGCCAATAAGCCGAATGTGCATATCTTTGGACAAAACGGAGTACCCAGAGAAAACCCACACTAGCACGGGGAGAACATGGAAACTCCACACAATACCGGGATTCAAACCCAGAACCTTCTTGCAGTTAGACAGATAAGCTAACCCCTACACCACAGTTTACATGTACTGAATGGAGCAGTTTATAAAGTTTTTTAAACCTTATAAACTGCTCCATTCGGTACATGTAATTGATTATCCCACAGGGGTGGGTTTCTGATGTTCACAAATGGAAAGGTCATGCAGAATTTATAAAGAACTCTATTTCCAAAATAACAAAGGAGTGTTTTGGCACTTTTACTTTGTTTGAAAATACAATTTTCCACAAATTCTATGCTTTTCTTTTCTTAAAGGAAAATTAAAAGCCAAATTAAATAAAAGCAACATTGTACTGCGAAAAGTCGCACGTGATTAACATGTATGCGACAGAAAATCCGTAAGTAATCTGCATATGAATGAACAGCGGATATACCATTCGTTCCTATATAAGCTCGTATTATATGTAGATGTGCCTAGTTTTATGCAGAAGTTCATTAGTTTATATCTAACTTATTTGTTTAATATCTGTATACTGTTAGTTTTGCCATTGTCTTGCCATTATATGAACTGATGAATTCACGCCCTATTCTGGCTAATGCAAGCTATCAAACAGATAGGCGATTGTAACTTCGAAAATAAAACCAACTGATAATAAAAATATACATATTCATGTTCATATGTAACAAGAACCTTTAAGATGTAATGCCAACTTTTACATATTAATAGGCAATGTAATTTCCTGTTACAACTGTCAGCATATTAAAATCTTGAAATAATATACAAAATAATATTTCTTAACAGAAAAAAAGCTTATAAATATGCTTACAGGATCTCCTTTTGGGCCAGGTATGCCTTCTCTGCCGGGCTGACCCTGCATACATATCCGAACACGTATCATTTGTATACACATGGATTTATAAAATTCTATAAACAGTCCTTTGTTCCCTTTTGTTTTGCACAAAACTGAACTGTAGTCTCTTGATATGTGGAATAGATAGTTGTAGGTATATTTCAAATATACAGTACATTATATCACATACTGTGAATATAATAAAAGTTGTCCATTGCAAGCAAAATTTGTCACTATTACAGTATTTTGTGGTATTCTGAGGACAATGCCACCAATTTTAGTCCATGTCACAGTAAAACTTTACTGGATGCAGACAGTTTTACTATGAAATTGATTATTTTTTGCTGCCGGCAAATTAGACTGCTCAACCCCGAGTATTGAGTACTTACTGTATCTCAAGCAATGAATTTTATATGGCATGTTTATAACAGCAATAAAATTAAGAAGTCTGTTAAAACCTACTTAAAGTGAGTTGTAACCATTGTTTAGCTTGAGGATTAACCCGTGTGCATGTTTCCATTCAAGATTAGACATCATTAACAAAATCATGGGCACAATCCTTTAATTCTAGAACATTAAACACCATAATGAAAGCATTAAAAAGTACATATTACACAAATAAAGGTTTAAATATAATAAACTTATAAACATAAACATATTGCTTTTGTGACTCACTTTTTCAGTCACATTTTTCTGCTATTTTATATGCTAGCAGTCAATAAATGTGGATATTTATTGTTTATATGAATATATCAGTACTTTACGATTAGCAACAAAGCAAAAACAAGTAACCTAGGTCTAGCTAACCAAATTTCATTCTTGCTTACCTTAGCTAGCAGACAGAAAGGTAGGTTAGCTAAAGTTGCATAATTTCATGTAGAAGTGTATCCTTGCTTCAAATACTATTGAAACTAATAAATCATGTTAAATGAAAGGGTGTGAAGATGTACTGTGGCCTGAATACATTTGTAGCAACATACTGTCTGTATTTATCTCAATTGTTATCATTTATGAGCATGTGTGTTTTCGCTTAGGTACCTAGCTAAAACTAGCATTGCCCAGTTTTGTTTGTAATCGAAAGTACTTTTCATGAAACTCACACCCAGCAGGAACATAACCAAGTTACACTGTTTTCCCATTCTCAGGAAATTTTCCATGCTGAGTACACCCCCATGCCTTTTCAATATATATGCATATAATGAATTATTCTAATCAGTTAAATTATCTTAGCTTTCCTAATTCGATCTTATTAATACGTTACATAGCTTTTCTGTTTCCATTACACCTACAAATTATTACCGCAAAATAGTATTATAAATTCATTAACTAATCTTCTTACTTTGATGTTACAAAAACAAAAAACAAACAAAAAAACAAAACAAACAAACAGCAGGGTCTTACCTGTGGGCCCCGTGGCCCTGGAGGTCCAATCTGTCCATCCAATCCCTGAATACCCTGTTGAGCGATACAGAGATTATATGGATGGTAATCTTTTAAAAGTGAAGGCTTCTTTCAAAAGTGGAGAATGGAAATCACATACCTGTAGCCCTGGGCGACCAACACTTCCTGCAGGCCCAGACTCCCCCTGTAAAGCAATTGAGAGAGCAACACAGTCAGACATTGCAGAGACTTCTGTTGGAATCAGAATTTTTATAAAATAAACTGAAGACTCACCCGTGAGCCATTCACACCCTGAGCACCTACAAAACCCGTGCTCCCTGGAGGGCCCTAGACAAATATTTTAGAACACGATACTGAGTTATTGTGAAATTATCAGTGAACTAGTCAATGGCACAATGACAGAAAATTCAGACAAGATCTCAATTGAACGAGATATACAGTCTACAGTAGAATTTTTGTTCAGCACATTTAGTTGATTACATTAGCAACTTAAAAAAAAAAAATATATATATATATATATATTGGCACTGATGGAGTAAATTGGACACTTGGTGTGACAGTGAGATTAAATTTTCATTTTAATTCATTATTAACGATCCCGGTCACTAGATTTCAGAGCCCCCTTTCCATCACCCTGCTTTCTGCACTCATCTGAATCATCTGTTCCTGTTCAAGTGAAGTTCTTGTTTAATCACTTTACGAGTCTTGTGGATTTTTTGTGTTTTCAAAGCCTATTTAAGCCACCCTGATCTATAGATGTGTACACCGTCATGCTAACCGGTTTGACTGTTTGATCTCTTGAAGTGAGTTTTGTGCAGCTGGACTGGAGCTTCTTGGCTCTATCAGCTTCTGTATTCTGGTTGCCTTTACTGACATTATCTGCATGCCTGCTTGTCTTGGTTTTAAGTTTTTATTGTTTATTCTTGCACGAGCCTGAGGGAGGTTCATAGAAATGTTGTTTTCAGTTTTCCTCAGTGTTTGTGCTTCTCCATTTATTAAAAAAAAAAAAGTTACTGTCACTGACTTCTGTAGCAGCAGAATTGGGGTTCCAGAGTTGCAGCGTTCCAGATATAATTTTTTTATGCTAGTAATGTACATGAAGTGCTAAGATTTTTACAGACAGCCTCCTATAATGTTCCTGCGGCAGGAAGAGTACATTTGTTACTGGGAGATTAAATCCCACAGAGATTCTTTGAATAAACTGTTTGCTAAATTAAAATAAAATCTAAGTGTCAATATAATCTAATGAAAAGTAACTACAATAGAACTGTGAATACTATTATTATTATTATTATTATTATTATTATTATTATTATTAACTGTTTAGATTTCTTACTGGTGGACCTGGCGGGCCTGGTGGGCCATCAAACCCATCCTCCCCCTGTAAAACAAACGAACAAACAAACAACAACAAAAGAAAGATGGCAAGGAATGTCTATCGAAACATAGATTGTTGTACTTTGTAAACTGAGCCACAAAGATTAAAGCAAAAACCTCATGACTGAAATTTTCCATCTGATGTGGTGATGTAAACTCAAATGCATCTAGCGAGCCTGTGTCATATTGAAATGATTAGCTTTACTTACATCTGTTCCGGGAGGGCCCTCAAGGCCGTCAATCCCTCTAATCCCCTGTGGCCCCTGCAATGAAAAATTATTTTACTTTTTAGCAGGTATTATGTTGGCATTAAGACATTAATAAAATCAGGTGGATATTAGAGACTTACCTGCGGGCCAGTGGGACCAGGTGACCCAGGCAGCCCCTTATATCCCTAAATAAAAAACAACTATGTGACACCAAATAAACAGTATTTTAAGTTCTTATTTCACAAAAAATGCTTAGACTTCATAGCCCCATTTAATGCACACAAATTCAATTCAAACAGCCACTAGATGGCAACAGCTCCAAACTATTATGCCATACCACTTTTACTCCAAATTAATTTAACACTTGATGCCTTGCTCAGAACAATAAAAATATTACACTATAGAATGCAGCCTTACTTTCTGTCCAGGTTCCCCTACTTCTCCACGGGAACCCTCAGCTCCAATAAGTCCCTAAGCATAGAATAGCGCATTGCTTCACCATCAGCACTATGTCAGATCCATATCAACAAGCACATCTGGATTTAAAAAAAAAAAAAATTTTTTTTTTTTTTTTTTTTTTTTTTTTTTTTTTTTTTTTTTAAGTTTATTTTCCCTCCTCTCCTTTTTCCCCC
>JBCNYH010000026.1:23369657-23380880 GCA_039654325.1 Tandanus tandanus
AACGCTGTTTCAGGTCCAGATTAACAAGCACATTGGGAGTGAAAAAAAAAAAAGTTTTTTTTTTTTTTTTTTTTTTTTTTTTTTTTTTTTTAAAGCTTATCTTACCTCATCTCCTTTTTCACCAGGTGAGCCAAATTCTGCTTTATAGCCAAGAGAGCCCTGAGGGTACAAAGAAGTGACCATAAAAGTGAGTCAATAAACATACTGCATCATAGTATAAGGAGTTAAGTGTAAGGTGTTAATGTTGCTAATTATTTAGAACAGCATTACTCTACCTTCGGGCCAGGTATTCCAGGAGCTCCCTGCTGTCCTTTCTGGCCATTTTTTCCATCTTTCCCAGGAATCCCTGGTAAGCCAGGTGCACCTGGTAGGCCACGGTCACCCTGAGGTGTAACAGAAACACAAACCCACTTACTTTATAACACTTTAAATCAGCGAACCTAAAAAAACATCACATCACATTAAATCATAATAGCTCTCCTTAATACCCCTGTTAGCAAAGTATGAAACGTTAGGGTTAGTCTAATTATAGAATGAAGTGGGAGATGGACAGAATCGGTGCTGCGTCAGCAGTAATGAAGGCGCTGCACTGCTCAACTGAAGAGGGTGAAGAGGGACCTGAGCTGAAAGGCAAAACTTTCGATTTAGCAGTCCATCTACGTTCACCTGTGGTCATGAGATTTGTGTAGTGACCAAATGAATAACATCGCAGACACAAGTGGCCAAAATTAGTTCACTTTGTAAGGTGTCTTTCCTCAGCATTAGAGATAGGGTGAGGAGCTCAGACATCCGGGGGAAACTTGGTGTAGATTCTCTGCTCCTCCGCATAGAAAAGAGTCAGTTGAGGTGTTTCGGGCATCTGATTAGAGTGCCTCCTGGTCACCTCTATTTAGAGGTATTCTGGGTATTTAGAGGAGTCTCCGGGGTAGACTCAGAACTCGCTGAATGGATTATATATCCCGTCTGGCCTGGGAATGCATTGAGTGGCTAGAGAGTTTTGCTGAGGAGAGAGATGCCTGGATTCTCTCCTAGACCTGTTGCCTCCGCGACCTGACCTCGAATTAAGCAAATGAAAATGGATGAATGGATGGATGAATGATAAATGATTTTAGTTTAGCTCTAACTCAAAAGATAACTCTTTTACTACATTAACAAAAAGATAAATGTTAGCATAAAAAATGTTAGCCTGACAAAAAATATATTATATTTATAACTTAATATATATTTTTTAATTTTACACTAATAAAGCAAGTGCCAAGTGCACCATATGCTGCACAAAATCCTTTGCCCAGGTGACCTCTTAAATTCTGGCTTAAATTCAAAACATAATTTCGAAAGGATGCATTTTATGAAATGAAAATCTCTCATAATTTAGTTATTACCCCAATTATCTATTAAATAATTCCCCTTTGCTTTAGCCTGCCACTGACTAAAAGCACCAACATAATCATTTGTCCTGACACTCTTTATACTCCGACAGGATTGAGGATTACATGTTATTAGTGATAATTACACTTTGGTGTCAATTAAATAATTATGGAGTAATTTGCACTTTGCGAAAATACTCTTCATTAATAGTTTCCAGATTTTCACTACTTACAGTTTGCACACTCTCAGACAGTGATAACCCAGTGCAGCTAATGTACATAAACATACACAGAACAGCACTGAGGGTGTGTGAAATCTTTTACAAGGCTGGCAGGTACAAATTAGGTAGCATGGGTAAGCCAAATCTCATTATAATATAATACGTCCCATTTTATTCAAACCCCCACAAACACAGGAAAAAGATACAAACTTCACACAGACACACTCACGCTGACCACAGTGTTCAAAACCAAGGCCTTCATGCTGTGAGGCAGGCTAACCACAACACCAACATGCCCTCTTATCGTTGATATGGTCACAGAAAATATAAAATTCAATTAAAAACAGAGCTTAATAAAATACTGTAGGATATAATTTAATCCTGAAAGCAGAGTTAAATTTAATCCACAACAGAAAGCTCATGCCTTCCTTCTGTTTTGCTGGTACTGTGCGCCATGAGGCCTGTTATGCAGCAGCTCATTTGAGGTCTTTCCAAGACATAAGCACAACAGACTGTCACTCTCAGTCCTACAAAACCCACAAAGGCGCTTCCAGACACCACAGTTCATGTTTATGTGGTTAGAGCTTAGAATAATGAGGGGTGGAACATCGAGGATATTTTTTCATCCATACATACACTTCGATTTAAAAGGTTTGCTTTGAGACTATTAAACCGTGGCTAGAAAGGATGAACAAAGTCATGCTTATGACTCAACTTGTAAAAATCCTATTATATGAATGGAGTAAGTGCATGTTGGTGACCTGAAGTGGAATTAATATTACCTTCTCAAACATTGTGCTGGTGAATTTTTGCACTCTTGCACAACTTCAGTTTGCCAGTGATTACATTTTGTTTTTTGACTTATTAATAAGGGCGGCACAGTGGCGTAGTGGTTAGCGCTTCCGCCTCACAGCAAGAAGGTCCTGGGTTCAAGTCTTGTGTGTAGTTTGCACGTTCTCATCACGCTTGCACAGTTTTCCTCTGGGTGCACCGGTTCCCTCTAATAGTCCAAAGACATGCACATTAGACTAATTGAATATTCTCAATTGTCCCTAGGTGTCTGTACTGGCCCCGCATTGGACCCTGCCTTCGCCCGGAGTCAGCTGGGATAGGCTCCAGCCTCCCCGCGACCCTATAATAAAGGATAAACCATTTGAAATAAAATGAATTATTAATGAATGTACTTTTTAGTTATTTACACATAAATCTAATGTTTTGGAATTGTACAAAAACAATTTAGTGCGGCACGGTGGTGTAGTGGTTAGCATGTCCGCCTCACAGCAAGAAGGTTCTGGGCTCGATTCCCAGGCTCGGGAATCTGTGTGGAGTTTGCACTTTCACCCTGTGCCTATTAGGCTACATGTTAGGCTAACTGGCTGTTCCAAATTGCCCCTAGGTGCAGGTGTGAGCATGAATGGCTGTATGTGTTGCCCTGTGATGATCTGGCAAGCTGTTCAGGGTGTACCCTGCCTTTGCCCAATGTTGGCTGAAATAGGCCCCAGCCTACCCGCAACCCAAGTAGGATTAAGCTGTTCAGCAAAAGAGCGTGAGCAAGACTGAAACTATTTATTTTTTGCTATCACGTACATTGAAAGTACGTACCTTATAGACAGTTACAAACAGTTTGTCCACTGTCCTAAAGCCTTTCTCATGGAAAACTTACAGATGTTGTGGAAAGCCTGTGAAGCAAGTCTGTTCCCGTTATCATTTACATTATAGCAGCTATAAGCAATCATTTCCTCAACAGCTTCTCTTTTTTCTCTCTCTTAAATTTAATAAGATGGACAAAAAAGGCAGCTTGTCATGTTACCTGGCAACCACAGAGCACAAGCCCTCCGTCCTGAGTTAAGAAAACTTCAAGTGACATCTTTCAAGCTGGTAAAATGTTGAAAGCTGCTTTTATCTTTGTGTCTGGCTCATCTATCTTCTTACTTCTCGTCTGAGTGTGAAATGTAATTATGTGTCATATGTACACAGCTCAGGGGATTACCATATCTCCTACACGCCCTGGCGGTCCGCTTACTCCAGGATCCCCCGGTGGTCCCTGAATAAAAAGAGCAGCAAACCAACAAATTAAATATACTTGGGTTTGCAATCCTTAAAAATAGTGTACAAGTAATTAATCATAACACTGAGGCAGAACTACCTGTGGGCCTGATTTCCCCAGTTCTCCTTGTGGCCCAGGTAAGCCCCTCTGTCTCTACAGGCTCACAAAGACAGCACCAGTTAGAGAGAAAGTACATTCCACTGATATGGGGCAGCATTAGCAAAGAATGTTACTAGACCACTCATAAGACTCCACATACTGCATTTACACTGCATTAGAAGCTATGAATGCCACTGACATCTCATAGTGGTGACTGGGTACAGGTAACATCACTATATTAATGCTTCATATAATGTATATATATATATAGCAATTTTTTTATTTAAAAAAAGACAGGAAGACATATATATATATGTCTTCCTGTCTTTTTTTAAATAAAAAAATTGCTGAACCACTTAATCCTACTAGTAGGGTCACGGGGAGGCTGGTGCCTATCGCAGCCGACACTGGGTGAAGGCGGGGTACACCCTAAACAGCTCGCCAGGTCATCGCAGGGCAACATACGCACAAAACCATTCACACTCACTTCCACACCTGGGGCAATTTGGAACAGGCGATTAGCCTAATGTGTTTGGACTGTGGGAGGAAACTGGAGTACCAAGTGGAAGCATACACAAAAAAGAGGAGAACATGCAAACTCCACATGGAAACACTTAAACCCAGGACCTCCTTGCTGTGAGGCGGACATGCTAACCACGACACCACCATGCCGCCTCTTCTTAGTCTTAGATTAACCCACTAATTCCTAGTTCCTTCATAATCAGTAAGAGTTATATTTAAAATTAAGGCAGTTAATGCTGTATTGTGTACTTACAGGCCAACCTGCATTCAGCAGCTGGAAGAATGATGTTTGCTGGAAAAAGAGAAAGGGAAAAAATAAATACAAAAAGGTAATTAAAAAAATATTTTAATTATTACTGCACATAAGCAAAAATATTCCCATCCTCACACTGGATTCCTAGTATTTATCCACAAACCGTTCTACTTCTATCTCACTTGTCATTCTTATGATATATTTTCTTTTTTAGACCTGCCAGTGGTCATAAAAGCAGTATGAAATCTATAAAACATGGTGCAGTCTGCATGGATCACAAAGTAAAGGGTTCGGTTTTCATTCATGACAAGATGCTTTCCATCCAGGGGAAAAAAGAGATTGGTAGGAAAGGAAGCAGTGTACAGGATCTTATGCTTTACTAAAAAGGGACAGTTAGTTTATGCATTTGGGTTTTAAGAACAACCTATGATCCTTTGAAAAGCATTCAGTGTCTTCGTATTTCTCCATGGTCACTCTGAGGAGCATCAAGCAGGGTTGCCAGGTTCAGTAGTTTTACACCACTATCTAGTTAGTTTAAAAAGTCAGAAGTCCCTAAATATATTGTTCTATCATTTTTTACAAAAAGGATGAAGTGCATACATTCATTCATTCGCCAAACTGATTAATCCCACCAAGGCCGCAGGAGGCTGGATCCTATCTCAGCTAACTCTTGGCAAAGGTGGAGTACACCCTGAACAGCTCACCAGGACATCGCAGTCACACACACAATCATTCACACTCACACCCAGGGTCAATTTGGAACAACCTATAATTATCAAATTAGCCTAATGTGCATGTCTTTGGACTGTTGGAAGGCACCGGAGTACCCGAAGGAAACCCACACAATCATGGGGAGAACATGCAAACTCCACATAGTATCTCATTCACCAAGCCTGGGACTGGAACCAAGAACCTTCTTGATGACGGGCGGACGTGCCGACCACTATGCCAATGTGCCACCCCCCCAAATTCAGACGTGATGATGTAAACTGATTACCTGAAAGTGGGCCCACTCCTCTGCTGTGTTCCTCCATAGGTATAAAGTGGGTGGTCCAGGCGGTCCTGGTGGCCCTGGGCTTCCGATCCAACCAGGACGACCCTCTGGTCCGACTGTTCCCTAGAAAGAAGCAACAAAGTGTTAATATTGTCAATATTGGATTTGCACTTTCAATTTTACTTTAAAATCAAATATAATTACATAGTAAAACATAGATGTTCAGCAATTTATACAGAAGGACACATAAGATCTTTATGCTTAATACACGCATATGATGTTAATTAGAAATGTCTGGGTTATGAATTTCCCTTACTACTTCCCTTCCCTGACAGCCCAGCAACAGCTGTTCAGTTTTAATGCATGGAATGACATTCACTTCATTGCAACTCAAACACATATATAAATATGTTCATAACAAATGTTCAGAGATCTCATATCTTTTCTCTGCAGCCTTTTCCTGCTGGGATTTGGGTTGTAGCATGAACACAGACCAGACTATAGCAGCTCCTCTAGCACACTTGCGGATACTTTAAGGTCACAACAGTTTACACCAAAACCCCATGAACATTTCGTTGCAGTTCTGAGATGAAACGGCTCGATCTCCAGGGACCTCTCTCCACATTCTAATTCAAAATGGCAAAAGAGAGCCACTCTGACCCTCTTCACTTTTTATGTGAAGACGGTCAGAGTGAGAATGAGAGAGGAGCCTGGCACTCACCTTTTCACCTTTGAACCCTGGATAACCCACACTGCCAGGACAGCCCTACAGTAAGAAAAAAATAAACAACATGATTTGCATATTATTTGATAATTAAAAGTAATAAGTTGCATCTACAATTTAATTACAAAGAAAATGCAAGCAATAAAATTCCACAATGTTTAGGTAGACTGAGAAAATTGAGGTCCATTAGGTAACAGTAATAAAGGATCTAATGGGGCACACAGTCCTCCCATTTTGACTTAATACTCAGTGTACATAAAAAAATGTCTCTCATGGCCAGATACATCTGCAGTACATGTGGGTGCTTCACAACACACACACACTCTTCATTGCAGAATGTGCTCCTACTGCATCTAAAATAAAATAGCTTATTAAAGGGGCAGCCATGGCCTAATGGTTGGAGAAGTGGGTTTGGGACCGAAATGTACCTGAAAAACATGGGTGGTGGTGGGGGATCTAAGCAGCACCTTCCTCTTCATGGCTGAAGTGCTCTTGAGCAAGGCACCTAACCCCCAACTGCTCACTGGGCACTGCAGGGTGTGGAGAACACTGCTCCCACTGTGTGTGTGTGTGTGTGTGCTCACTGTCTACATGTGTGTACGCACTTTGGATGGGTTAAATGCAGAGGCTAAATTATCCTTTTGGGATTAATACAGTATATTAAAAAAATCTAGACAAAATTCAGTCTGCATGAAGCACAAGTTGTAATTTAAAAGCCACAATTCATGGAAATGCAAGAAATGATGATTTCAGTGTGCATGCGCAGATGGTCGTGCCTACCTCTGGACAATCTACGCAGCATTTGGGGCCTATATAAACACCCGCAAAATGTAACTCACCACGAAGTACTGTTCAGCGTGCCTTTAGCTAACATACCGAGACTTTGTTTTCCAGTGTGCTTTTCTGTGTATGACCAGTTTCTGTCTGGCTGTTCGTGGTCTCAGCATAGCCTGTGATAGAGTAGTATTGTCTGTGACCCTTGCCTGCCTGTGATATTCTCTCTGCTCGATCGCCTGACCTCTACTTGCTTGCCTCACATTATTGATATTGTTTTGTGAGGTTTTGTTTTCTGACTGCCTGGCTTTCTTTAATAAACCCCTTTTATTCTGCACCATCGCATACACCTTCACTTCTGTGGCACAGCAGTATGACATTTAAATGTGATGTAGACAATGTCGAGAGCAATTTCAATAATGAGGCTAAAATACAGTCCGATTTGATTACTAAGAAAAATAAAGCACAACTGTGTGTGATCTTAGAAAACAACCAATAACATTAAGGACTCTCTCTCTCTCTTTTTTTTGCAATTTGCCAACACTTACCATTTTATTATTATCATGAATGAATAAACAAGCCCTTCTTTTGTGTTAGTTTAATGTCACATGTTGTAAAACGTCCATAAAACAAGTTATTTCCTGTTAACTCTTACTTTACAGCAGCTATAAACATTTGCTCCTTCAGCAGCGTCTTGTTTTATCCCACTCTTGAGCCGTTACTATGGAAATGCTAACAGTTCTGACTTACTGACAGGACTACTATCAGAGCTATTGGTATAAAATATTTATCAACACCGTATGACTAATGAGATTCCCAAATCACAATAAAACTTATACTAGAAGAAAGTTGTTAGCACATCCGCCTTAGAGCAAGACAGCTCTGGGTTTGAGTCCCGGGCTCGGCGATGAGATTTTATGCAAAGTTCAGTTTAAAGTGTTGAATTACTTGATTTGGGCTAATTGTGCTAAAGAAGTTAGCCAGACATAAGCCATGTAGTATTAAATGTTAAGGATTATTAGACATTCTATAATGAAATATCTGTTTTTATATAATGAATAACGTCTGGAAACACTGCCTAGAGAACACAGAGCAAAAAGAAAAAGTGCTAATTTAGACCTGGTATTGGAAGCTGTACAAAACCACTAATTGACCAGAGTTTAGTATGTCAAAACGGAAACTGTAATCAGCCTCGGCTTCCACTTTCTGTGCCGACAAAGTACACTTTTTCTCATGTTGCTGCATGCAGGGTGCATCAATTGCGGGTTTAAGGTTGTGCACCAGTTTTCTAAATAACACACAGGGTTCTCACATAATTTGGAATAATTACATCTAAATGCAGGTGAAAACAGTTTAGTACGTCTGGGTCTTAGTGTCTAATCTAGATTTTAAAGAACATAAAACCTCATTAAAGGAAATCTTACAAGCTCTATCTACACTGCCTACTTTAAAAGACTCACATTTTGTAAAATACTGTCTTTAGTTAAATTAATTTAAGGGGTACCTGTAGAGAATTTGTATTACTAGCTCTTTAAAATGATCACATATGACATCAGCGGTTCTGTCAGGCAACATCTGTCCTTGCTTTTTGTCCAGTATATACGAGTGTTGCCACACAACAATTACTAGGCATGCACAGCGACATGCTGCCTTCTTCATTGGCTGTTCCAGCCCTGGTAGTGACGCGAATTCGTTGTTTTGTCCCATTGGCTGGGCTGCATGCAGCAGACACCAGTCTAAGATATCAGCCAGTGCTGAGCTGTGTCGCCAGGAAAATGGCGGAGTGCAAAGCAATGGCTGCACAAACAACAAGCGCAGAAATCACGGAAAATATAACATAACATCGGCACGGGCCGTACTCTGAAAACGTCTCTTTTCGGACACAATTTAGTAGTCTGCGAAGACCACTTCACCCCGACCTGCTATCGACGTAACCTCCAGGCAGAACTACTTGGCATGAAGCTCAAGCTTTTACGTCTAAAACCTGACGCTGTTCCTACAGAATTCCTTCATAAAAAACCAAACCAGTCAAAGGTAAGAGCCTTTAGTATGAGGAGAGTTCTATCACCTAAAATGTCACTCGCTGCTTGATTACATGCTCTGGACAACCCGGCCCAACGAGTTCACGTCACTTCCGGGAAAAAATGGTTGTTCCGCATTGGTTCAACCCAAGCCAGTAACCCACGATATAAAATTGCCCAGTATAGTGCTTTTTATGATCATATATGTTAAAATAAGCTCTGTAACACTTAAACTTCTTACATTTTGCACAAATCATGGTGTAAGGATGGCCAGTACTGGTACTCTTTAATATCTGGTCCACTTTAGGTTAAAGACGCTACACGACTGCTAACTATAAGCTAAAACACAGTGGTATCTACAGTTATGTTACAGGAAGCCAACTGTTGATATTCTGTCAGTGGTTTCCACTGACAAACACAAAACAGAAGATTAATTACTGAAACTTTCCCTGCTGCTGGCTGTTACTTGCCATCACTGGTGCGTCTTGTCTTCTCTGTGTTCTTTCATGTCTGACTCAGAGCTGCGTGACGACTACAAAAAAGCTCCAACAGCTCTGTGACCCTGGAGCCTGGCCTGGTATCTCCACATGCTGCTGCATCTGGTCCTGCTTTCGGTCGCTCCTCCCTCTGCCTTTGCCTTTTAAAGTACATAATCCTGTTGCTTTGACTTGGGGTCTTATTTATTCTATTTCTAATTAAATGTCACCGTACAGTTCTGATAAACATCGGCTGACAATCACTGGGACTTGCTGAGCAATAAACCTAAGAGTGGGTCAAAAAGATCAGAAGCTTGAATCAATTCCGCATGCACGCTTGGTGTGATGCAGGGTTTTTATCGCAATATGACGATACTGTCAACCAAACGCATACTGTGAGCATCAACATTTATATGAAATATTAAAAATAAAAACAATAAACTTTCCTCTAGAAATGAACAGGTAGCTGCAGGGTCTGTAGCCCTATTGAATACATCAGTGTAGAGTATATATGTATAATGTAGCAAGATACGTAGAACTAACTAAATAAACATAATTCACTTATTTGCCAAACCACTTAATCCTATCAAGGTCACAAGGAGGCTGGAGCCTATCTCAGCCAACATCAGCAATGGCGCTGTACACCATGAACAGCCTGCCAGAGAGTTGCAGGGCCATCATACACACACAAGCATTCGCACTCACACTCTCACACTGGGACATACTGGAACAGCCAATTAGCCTAATGTGCATATCTTTAAACTGTGGGGGGAAACAGGTATACCCGGAGGTAACCCACACAAGTATGGGGGCAACATGCAAACTCCACACAGAAACACCTGAATCCAGGACTCAAACCCAGGAGCTTCTTGCTGTGATGCAGACATGCTAACCACTACACCATACTGTATTATCATTTTATTGTCAGGAGTAATGGAAGGTGGAGGGTAAGACATTTCATCCTTTATTAGGGTCGCATGGTGGCTGCACCCCATCCCAGCCGACTCTGTGCAAAGGCTGGCCAGACCATCGCAGGGCCAACAGAGACACTTGCACATTCACACCTGGGGCAATCGAGAATAACAAATTAGCTTAATGTGCATATCTTTGAACTGCGGGAGGAAACCAGAGCACCCAGAGGAAACCAACGCAAACATGAGAACATGCAAACTCTCGAACCCAGGACCTTCTTGCTGTGAGGCAGAAGTGCTAACCTTCATCTAATATTATTCCCAGCTGTCACTGCACACTTTGTTTGAGGAGTAAGCTGCATTTACATCTAAGCACGTTCAGACTTTAAAATTATTACCAAAGAAAGGTTAAATCAATCACAGAAACAAAACAAAAACACAATTTAGTAACGTCTGCAACCCCTTTTTTCTTACACGCCACAATTTATTCCTTTGGCTGACTTATTTCCTAAAACAGATGCAGATGATCTGGTCTTATGATTTGCGATGTCAGATTTTGACAATTTTTTTTTTTTTTTTTTTTTTTTTTTTTAGCTGAGAGCTTTAAGGGTATAATGATTTCCCTTCAGCTTAAACTGTTGACCAGCTTTATTATTTCCAGACTATAAAGAATAGTAGTTTGACATCATTCTGCATTTTTTTTTTTTTTTTTTTTTTTTTTTTTTTTTTTTTGTTTCCTTCCTTTCCCAAAACACCTCTTTTTTTTTTTTTTTTTTTTTTTTTTCCCAAAACACCACAAAAAAAAAAAAAAAAA
>JBCNYH010000026.1:23405582-23425764 GCA_039654325.1 Tandanus tandanus
GGTGAGGGGGGCCCTTACAAGTCCTGTTTGCTTGTGGGGGAATTCAACCCCTGTGGGGAGTTCGTTTAATGCCTTTTGGGGAACCAAAGCAACAAAAAAAAAAAAAAAAAAAAAAAAAAGTGAGAGAAACAGGTACCAAAACCCTCATAAAAAGGTGAGGCCTATTTTAAAAAATAATTTTTGACAGGACCAGCCATTGTATCAAACATTTTACTCATTTTATTTCCAGACACAATAGTTTGTGTTTCTGTGTATATGACCTGGAACGAGTGCATATACAGTATACACGCTTATGACTCCAGAACACAAGGCTAGCTGTGCTCAAGCAGGCCAGCAGGGTAGTAAAGGTGATAAATTAACTGCTGTGGCGTCCCAGGTGCTGTCAGAAAAGCTGCATTTAATCCAGCATGGAGAAAGCAACTCTGAATAAACACCACAGCAAGAGCAGAAAACACACCTGCCAACCCTGACAGATGGGAGCGGCTTTTCTCAGCGTGGTAGGCCGGGTGAGTTCTGCCTCACGTAATGCTGCTTGGAACCGACGTGCAAAGAAATCCGAGTGCAAGAGAAGATTCTGATGACGGCAGCCACCGTTTACATTTACACATCATTTACATTCACACTACGGTGTGGTTTTCTTTTCACAGGAATGGTTTACTTTACACAGGACACCCAAACATTTAGACACTGAGTAGTACCTACTAAAAATAACACCACCCGTTAGGATTATGTTTTACAGCCAGCAGTGTAGGAATGAAAGTACTTACTATATAGCTACAGTTTACGTTTCTCTGATTTAATAGTAAGTCTCAGGAGACCTCAGAAAACAAATCAACAAATATGGACACCGGAAGCTGTTCTGGCCTAAAAAGCAGGTAAATCAATTACAGCCTGTAACTGCTGTGCTGCCTGGAAAGAAGGGAGAAATGAAATGAACTGAGAATAGAACATGATCATGATTTATACCATGTGGAAGCAGTTTAAAATACACTGTTCCTGTAAAATGTTTCCATGAACTCTTGTCTTCATGCACACACTCTCTAGAGTTTACATGACCTGTTTTTTTGTTTTTTTTTCAGGGGATGTCCCATGTAATGGTCAGCCCACACATCAGATCCCAGAAGTGGCTCACAGGTTAAGGCTCTAGGTTACTGATCAGAAGGCTGGGGGTTTGAGTCCCAGAGGCACTTCTGTTGGATCCATGTGCAAGGCCCAACCTTTACCCTGTTAGGTTATACCTTTTTATTTTGTGTATACTGAATATTCAAAGAAAAAGAAGTGATTGCATTGCAATTCAAACAAAGAAATTCCCACATGCTCGATTTTAGGAACCTCCCACTCCCGCTCAGACATTATCATACCTCATCAGACCTGAGGAGAAGACAGGGACACAGCACACAGACTTGTGGTCAACAAAGTTACCCTCGCCCAGAGTGGGGTGAGATGGGTGCCAGCCTCCCCTCGACCCCAATTAGGATTAAGCGGTTCGGAAAATGAATGGATGATAGACTCAATGGGGTAAGGCAACACAGGATTGGTCAGTTCAAAGAAAGCACTACATGTAGTTAACACAGGATTGGCTAGTTAGAGTGCGGTCTCCAAACAAGGTGTAGCTAGTTACAGTAGATTCATGGCTAGTTACAATACTTTCACTCTACACAGGCGCAGAGTCTCTGATTTCCGCATATGCTCCTTGGTTTAGAAAAATATAAGGAAACAAAAGTAAGTGCCCACTTTTACTTAACAAAGGCCATCTGCACTCTGTTGCTGTCTGTCTCTTTGTCACGATGTCCTGCCAGTGTAACATGACCTACGCTGTATCCTCACCTAGCGATTGACCTACACACTCTGTGACATCATCACAGAGTGTGTAGGTCAATCACTAGGTGAGGATGTTACAAAGTGTGTAGGTCATGCGACACTGTCTGTCTCTTTGTCATGATGTCCCGCCACTGTCACACGACCCACACACTTTGTAACATCCTCACCTTCTGATTGTCCTACACACTCTGCGATGATGTCACATAAAGGGGCGGTACCACCCAGGGACATTTCTCATAAAGAATCGACACACTGCTTCTAGTGTTTTATGAGCCTGTGGCCTCTGTAGCCTTAGATATCCAGTTCACAAGAAAGGAGCCTGATATGATCTTCTGCCCATCCGCCATGCTGTACATTCTGAGATGCTTTTCTACTCACCATGCTTGTAGCAGCTTAAAGCAGCCTGGCCATTCTCCTCTGACTTTACACCAATAATGCATTTCTGTCTACAAAACTGCAATACACTCCTTATTAAGATTTTTTGGATTGAAATCAGTGGTTTCTGAAGATCACATTCTTTTCCTCATTCTTGTTTGATATGAACATTAACCGAAGTGCTTGTATCTGCACGCTTTAATCCACTGTGTTGCTGCAGCATGAATTATATGAAGTGTATAGATCTTGCTAATAAAGTGGATATTAAGTTATTAAGTTAAATATTAAGCTGGAAATGTGTGTTTACTCTTGTGTCTTTAATCTGGCTGCTCGATTTCCTGTACCAGAACTTACAGCTAATTAGAAATTTCATAAAATATGTTTGCTTAGTAAATAACCGAAAGAGAGGTGTAGGCTTGTTTTGCACAATTACTTTAATTTCATTTCATATCCCGGACGAATCTGGGCAATGACTGGGTGCAACCTGAACAGCACACACACAACCATTCATGCACTCATTCACACCTTGGGGCAATTTGAAGCAGCCAGTTAGTCTATTGTGCATTTCTTTGGACTGTCGGAGGAAACCGGAGTACCCAGAGGAGCACAGGGAGAACATGCAATCTTCAGATATATACACCCTTGCTGAGAACATTCCTCAAACCCAGGACCATGTGTCCTATTGCTAACCCCTGCACCACGGTGACACCTGTTTTGCCGCCGTTCCTACGTTTAACACTACACACATTGGTGTTGATGCTCTCTAATGCTTTCAGATGTGTGACAGGCTCATGTGTAGAACTATTAAAGAATGAGGTCTGCATGCAATTAGAGGGAATGGATACATCAGCATTTTAGCTTCAGGCTTTAATACCCATCCAGTCAATTCAAATCATGCTTTTCTTTTAAATACTTAACAAGCTGTTACTTCATTACTTCCTAACTTTTACTAGAATTACTTTAATGAAAACAGAGATTGTGTAAATATTTCTCTTATATATTCCTAGAGTGCAGTAAATGTTTTCAGACTTCATTCTTCAATAGGTATCTTTTAGCAGACCAGACAGAAAGAAAAATAAAAAAAAAATTAAAGATGTGTGAAAGACAGGTGGCAAAATAAAAAGATGAAAGGTTTTATTAAAAAAAAAAAAACAGACTGATGGCGTTTCTTCTTCTCTGAGACAAAACAGGCACAGAACTGACAACACAAACAACCCAAGCCAGATACCTGCCAGTGTTCAGTGGAGGCATGTATGTGTGTGTGTGTGTGTGTGTGTGTGTGTGTGTGTGTGTGTGTGTGTGTGTGTGTGACAGAGAGAGAAAGAAAGAGAGATAGTGTGTGTGCGTGTGTGTGTGTATGAAAACCTCCACCTCCAGCTGAAGGTAAGTCCCGAGTCAGTTTGTGTTTAAAAACTAAAGTCTCACATCCAAAGTCGTTTCTTTGTGACACCAAGTTCACGTAAAGCTGAGAGGAACTGCAGTGCTTTTGTTGACTTTTTTTTTATTAGTTAAACATTCTTTGAGTGGTCCTGTGCAGCACCATGGGAGAGCCTGCTCTATGCCAAGTAGAACATTCCTCACAAACACATCATGCCTGCACGCACACACACACACACACACACACACACACACACACACACTGCGCATTGAAATTCAGTAAAACATGGATATAAAACAACACACAGACATTCACCACATGATGTCTGTAAACACTTACAATACATCAGGACACAAACAGTGATTATCAAATAATCCAATATGGCATTCCTAGAGAATCCCAAATGATGTTCTGGGTCCAGTCTAGTGTACTCTCACTCACTTTCTCACTCACTCACTCATTTGCTGAACCATTTAATTCTACTATGGTCTTAGCCGACACTGGGCGAAGGTGGGGTACACTCTGAATAGCTCGCCAGAGCATCGCAGGGCCAGCACACATACACTCACACTCACACCTAGGGGCAATTTGGAACAGCCAGTTAGCCTAATGTGCATGTCTTTGGACTGTGGGAGGAAACTGGAGTACCTAGAGGAAACCCACAAAAGCACGGGGAGAACAGGCAAACCTCACACGGAAACGGCCGAACCCAGGACTCGAACTCAGGACATTCTTGCTGTGAGGCAGACGTTCTAACCACCGTACCACACAAAAACTCATCCTAGCACTCATAGTAGTGAGCCAGCATACCAAGTTTGAAAGCTCCAGCTTCAGCACGCGGCATGTAAATGTTTAAAGTGTGAAGTAAAAAACTAAAGTGTGACGGAGGGACGGACAGGTGAATGGAACCCACTCCTATAGCTCACAAGCCACTTAGTGGGCAGGAGCTAAAAAAATGACTGCTAGGCTACTGAGCCTTCTTGGGCATCTAAAAATAAAAAAAATGACTCCCAATGGGTGCAAGATATGCCTGTTGTTTAGCATCCGTGTAATCACAAATAAGGCCGGCGTGACCTTAAATTGAGGTCAAGGTCACAGTAATCAAACTTGGTTTGAAGCTTGTCCAGGTGCATCTCCATATCGAACTGGGTGAGGGTAGGCCAATTATTACCTGAGATATCGAGCTGAAACCATTTTTGTCCACGCCCGCCCGCAAGTGCAACAAGATAATATGTCCCATTTACAACAGGCACATGCAAAAATGAATAATTTGGACATTGTGTAACTGATTTGTCCACCCCAAAGCAGGCTATATGAAAACAGTTCTGCATGTGTTGGTCATGAGCTGGCCTGCGCCCTGAGAAAGGGCTATGCAGACAAATTGGTCATTAAGCAAGAGCAATTTCAGACAGATGGGGACTATTTTGGAATCTGGTGTATCCTGTTAGTAATTACTGCATCAATTACTGCATTTCTTCTGGGAATTTTAAACTTCGTTGTACTTTAACATCTTCAAATGAACGATAAGCAACACACACCCCTGTTAATGCCAACGTCATACTGATGTTTACCCTACAGCAGAGTTCCTGATCATTCACATGTGTTTAGAACATGTGTTTAGGCCTCATTAGACAAAGCAGTTCTGTCAAATAGTCTTAATGCATTTATTAAAGCAAGTTAAATAATACTTAAGTATTCTGTACACAACACAAAGACCTAAAAGTCAAATTCAACATCTGTTTAATGTGCACTATCTCTGTTCGTACACATAATTAAAGTCTTTTAATAGTCCCCCAAATATGATATGCCTATGATGCAACACTGACCGCTGGTGAGGAAAGAATATTGTCCACATGAGAGACAGCCCAAATGTAAAAATGACCTCCGTGCAGGCAAGTCATAAATAAGAGACCAAAGAGAACTCTGAGATCAAAACCAGAAGAAACTGCTTAAGATAAAGACTGGAAGAAAGATACCACTGATTCAAACCAGTGACCATTAAAGAAGAATAAATGTGACCATCCAGCACCATATCACAGGGCCATATTTACAGATAGATAGATTTTCAGATTTTAACGTAAAATGCTAGAAAGTGTTTAGATTTTCATTCTTTCATTCATTCATTTGGCAAAAAAAAACTAAAACCCACTTACACCTACAAGGGTCCCGGTAAGGCTGAACCTTTCTGAGCTGACTATGGGGGAAGGCCTCTTCAAATAATTACTTACTCACTTACCAAACTTCTTAATCCTACCATTAGGGTCACAGGGAGGCTGGAGCCTATCTCAGGTGGCACTAGGGCAAGGCGTGGCACACCTTGAACAGCTTGCCAGTCTGTTACAGGGCCAACTCACAAACAACCATTCACACTCACATTCCTAATGTTCATGTCTTTGGGCTGTGGGAGGAAACTGGAGTACCTGGAGGAAACCCATGCAAGAAAGGGGAGAACATGCAAACATGTCTTCTGCAAAACATTTTACTATCCCCCACAGCACCATGAAAGCCGGCTTCTGATTAGATTGTTCATCTCCGCTTTTGAATAAGCATAGGTAACCTTCTTGCTGTATTCAGAAATATAGCCCTCTATATTATATATCCATGTATATTACTAGACTAATTACTAGTAATGTATAGTTGAGGTTTTGAGATTTTCAGCAATTCCTGATTTTAATTACTTGAAATTTCTCTATAACTTAAATCCTGACTTGGGTTAGTGTTTCTAATATTACGACTTCTACTGCCATTCTCTTACACGCAAACACCACTGTCAAGTCCAAATAATACAGTGTAAAATCCTTGAATATAATTCCAAACAAAATAATCTAAAGGCTAAAACTATGGTCCATTGATCGTCTACTCTTCAGCAATGCTACGCTTGACATCTTTAGGTCTGATAAAGAGGCAATCCTATCTACAGAGATCATATTCCCAGATGTGCCTGCTTGTTCCACGGGAGGTGTTGCATGACATTGACATTCATGATGGATTGCATATGTGTTGTTCTGAAGCATCATTCACACTTGACTTGCCTACTTACATGTTGTGTTAATGAACTACATATGCAGCATGCTCTTGCTGTCTGACTTCAGACATGGACAAAGAAACAGGGTCACAGAAATTGCCTGACGTTGCACTTTGATACCGACACCATCAGAGACCAACTTACCAGGGTCAAAAGCAAAGATCCCTAATCAGCCAAGTGCCCATAAAAAACTTCATGAATAACTGCTGTAATTGTAACAGAATTTTGCCATCTCATGCCAACAGCTTGCCGTTGTGTTCATACTGTTGATAAATGACGCAAAGCTACCCCAGTAATACTGAAAAGGGTAGGAAATGCACGGAAGGAAATTTTTTTTAGGTATCAACCTTTTTTTTCAGGGTGGCTACTCATATACAGGGAGGCTAAGCATATAGGAAATATGGCCTGGACAAGCATGTGGGGTCAATGGTCAAGTTCATGTCACCCTACCACCCTACACATATTCACCACGTTTGAGGCAGGTGCTGTCAACGAATCAGCAGTTCTAGCTCGGAAAAGGATGGAGATGCACATATGAACGGACACACGGACAGACTGATCAGTATTAGGGCCCTAATAAGGACTGAAAAGAGGGAAGAAAAAAGAATGTGGAGGATCCCATGACTGTGTTTGCCTAATGCCCCAAAATGAATAAATCTGCCTCTGGGTGCTACTTTGGGTGTCAGAAAAAAGCACAAATAGTTATGATCATGACTTGCAATGAGCCAATTTAAACAGCTTTCTTTATAAATAATGAACATATTTCTCCATCTCAGCCAATAATACCTCAGCCTGACAATAAAAGTTGTGCAGCTGTTAATTAATGGGAAC
The DNA here is from genome assembly GCA_039654325.1 of Tandanus tandanus. NCBI lineage: Eukaryota > Metazoa > Chordata > Actinopteri > Siluriformes > Plotosidae > Tandanus > Tandanus tandanus. The sequence goes on from JBCNYH010000026.1 coordinate 23,413,013, forward strand.
GCCAATGTGGACTGCATACAGAACCTCAAGGGCTGGGTTAAATCCCCATGACTTCATACTGAAATTGATATGGTGATTAAAGTGGACAATCCTGTGTTACAGCACAGCTATTCCATGGATATGTCTGCTCTACTCCACAGTTCTTCTAAAGGACCAGCTCTTTGAAGCAGAAGAAGACAGGTTGCACGTCAGTTGCAAATCAGTTTCCCGGCATGATTGATGGGCTGTGAAAGAAAAAACTCCAGGGCTCTGAAACAGCCGCACTGAAGATTAGAGCTTGAAAAACTAGAGCTGGGGGTTGTCCGACAGTGGCAGGTGTATAGTATTAGAGGCCATATTAAACCCATATGAAATTTTACAAAGAACAAAGATGAATGCCAGTTGTCGTCTTCGTATTTAACACACATTCCTGGTCTGGCAGTTTGTTCATTCAAATATAAATGATTTTCCTTTTGGAACGTTATATAAAATATGATGTTAAGTATTAAACCAAACATCTGGTAGAACATTTTTTATTTTATTTTACTATACTCTATTAATCCTGCAAGGGTAATTATTGCCTCTGCATTTAACCCATCCATAATGAGCACACAAACACTCGGAGCAGTGGGCTGCCACACACACTGGGGGTGCCTGGAGAGCAGTTGGGGGTTAGGTGCCTTGCTTAAGGGCACTCCAGCCATGAAGGTGGAGGAAGGGAAGGTGCAGCTCACTCCCCCACCGCCACACATTTCTCCTGCTGGTTCAGGAATCGAACCAGCGACCTTTCAGTCCCAAAGCCGCTTCTCTAACCATTAATCCACGGCTGTCCCAAAATGGGAGATATTATCAGCATATATTATACACGAAATTCCAAAAATAGTGCTCATCATACATATCATAAAAATGCTTTGACAAAATTTCAGACAGTGAAAACCAAAACAAACTTTATTTACAGCTGTATATCAGTACATTATAGAACTGAAACATAACTTACCCTTTTTCATTGTAATCCTACTCAGTCCAATCTAACTAATATAGATGAGGAGAATCAATTCAGTTAAGCATCATGATTCTTTTGTGTAGTGAATTATTCATCATCACACTGAGTCCAACATCAATTTTTTAACTAATTAAAAAAATCCAAAGTAATTTTTCATTATTTATTGCTGCCCTTGGTCTTTCAGGGGGAAAATTATGTCCTAAGGAGTATATTACATATAATTACTCATGCTGAATTCAGCTGTGCTGCTCTTGAATATAGGTTTTAATGTTTATAGTTTAAGAGGCATAACTGAATTTTTTTTTGTAATTTACATAACTCAAGGTTTTAAAATCAAATCGATAAAAGCAGGGGTAAAAAATTACATCAAATTGAGACTTTGCAATACTTATAGAATCGTAATACAAATCATAACAGCACCTAGGAATCATAATATCGTATCGGGTGGTCCCTGGTGATGCCCCTGCTTACTTACTAAAGTAGCTAAGTAGTATCCAAGAAGGAACCTAGTACCCCAAGTGCATGAATAAAAGTGCTTTTCAAGGCCATATATATAATCAGGAAAAACAAAACAGTGCTACAAATATGTCCATGGCATCCCTCGGTATTTAGTATTAAGTATGTTATTCATTTTCATATTATTAAGTGGATTCTCAGAAAAAAATGACCTGAACCAGGTTCTTGATCATTATCACCAGAGTCATCATCATCATCATCTTCTTCTTCCACGTGATCTGGGTTCGGGTCGTGGGGCAGCAGCCTAAGCAGTGAGGTCCAGACGTCCCTCTCCCCAGCCACTTCCCCCAGCTCTTCTGGGAGAACACCAAGGTGTTCCCAGACCAGCCAAGAGACAGAGTCTCTTTCCAGTTGGACATACCTGAAACACCGCACCAGGGAGGTGTTCAGGAGGCAGTCTAATCAGATGCCTGAGCCACCTCAACTGGCTCCTCTCAAATCAAGGTGCAGCGGTTCTAGTCCAAGCTCCTCCCAGATGGCCAAGCGCCTCACCCTATCTCTAAGGGAGAGCTCCGCCACCCCACGAAGGAAGCTCATTTCAGCTGCTTGAATCCGCGATCTTATATTATACACAACTCTTTTAGTGACAAATTTTTACGAGGCTAACATTTTTCTTAACAGTGAAAACACATTATTGCTTTTACCACCAATATGCTTTGGTGTGATGGTTAAAGCTAGCGTAATGAGTTAATAACTCATCGCTCTACATTCCAGTGATAAGTAAAGGAATTATCAGCCGCTCGGTTTCCACTCGGAGCCCCTTCAATCTGGGCTCCATTTCCCCATTCAGAAAAAAACTGTAACAGTCTCCCTTCTCAGGATCATGTTACTGTAATGGGCTAGGAAATACCAGCACCTAAGACAATTATCTACCACAATTAAGGAGGTTGTGACAGAAGCCAGTCATCCCTACGAACTAATGGATCAGAGAATTTCAACACAGTCTGGATGCTGATTTGCACTGGTCAGAATTACTTGTATCCTTAATATATTTGGTTATTAACTGAAAACAGAGTGTAATTCTTTACATATTGTTTTTTTTTTTTAATGTTGCCTGTGGTTTCCTGTCAACAACTAAGATATTTACCAGAAATATTAAAAACCATTGCTTTCTCCCTCTATGCGTCTGCTTGTAGGGGTCTCATTGGAAAAAGCCTCAATTTAAAGCATGTTCTAGCAGAATAGACATTTCATTTAAGTATTCCTCATCTGGAAAATGCTACGTGAGGGTCATGTGTCCTTACTTTGGGGAGCTGTAAGGAAGAAGATGCAAGGTCTGACTAAATCCATCAGACAGTAAAAGGGATGATATGGAAAAGAATACAACTTAACAGAGAACAATATTGTAAGAGTACTTTCTCTTAAATGTTTTTATTTAAGGAATTTTTTTTTTCTTCATAAATTCCAACAAATCTTATTATGAGGCTTGGATTTAGAAAGCCTTAATTTTGAACTACAGTTGGCACTACTGTCACATCTGTTCTGTTGTAGAAAATTAAAAAAAACCAGCACAACAATAAACTTCCTTAGTCTGTGATTGCGTCTCGGTAGGAAAAAACATGTCAACCTTGAGTATTAAGAATACAATACCTTTAGCCTTTGCCCTTTGTTTTAACAACTTAACCTTCTAAAATCCGTCTTTAACTCCCTGGCAAACCTTTAAGCCCTAAAGATCTTCACTATAAGGAGCTGCTCCAGGTAAAGATGTTAAGACGGAGAGCCAGTCGACACATGCCCGAGCTAAAGAACCAACATATTAGGACGTTCAACTAAAAAAAAACAAAGTTGCATTGATGGAAACTGCTCTGGGTCAAATACTCCATGGTTTATTGTAGAGCTGAATAGATGTAATCACACGGTAATTTTCGGGCTGAAGACTTTGAACAAAATCTGTATGTCAGTGCTGTGTCAAAAACGTGTCCAGCCTAGAGGATTATTGCTAGAGGGAAGAGGGAGAAATATGGATTATAACCCTCTTAAATGCTATATTAAATCAGTGCTTTAAGAGATACATTTCTCAGGCATGGTATGCGTAGTCTTCTATGGTGGTTTTACAGAGGCTGTGGGTTTTATGTCCTGTTTTCTGTTTCTACTTCCTGGTTTTCCATAAATCATATCTCCTTTATCCTTTGATAACGCACAATAAGACACATTGTTATAATCTTTAAATAACTATGGAAATTTTCTCAATTACATTATTAACATTTTTAGCACAACTGTTATTTCATACTGTGTGTGATTATTCATATTCACTATGACAAATAGTTTATTTATAACAAATGATTAATGTACAGATACTGTATAAATTATGTAAATTCTCAAAAAAAATTAAAAAAATAAAACGCTAAATGAGCAGTCAGATCAACAAGCACACACAAGTAATGACATTAAAAGCTAGGAGGGATATATGTATATATGACAGTTAAATAGAAATTATTATATTTAGCAGTGGACACTGGAGAAGACAGCATATCAATCAGAGACTGCTGATGCTAACAACTAATTTTACTGATTAAATTACAAACAAAACTTAAATAATATGGAATTCTAAAATAGCTGACTTTTATAATTCACTCCAGGCTCTGTTAGAAGCCTGCCTCTAAACAAAGTGTCTTCATTCACACCAATCAAGGCTTTGATGGTGTTTATCTTGTTTCCCTTACCATGACCAACAAGAGTTTTTCTGACAAGCAGCGAGTACTTTGTGGGAGTTCGTAAAGTTTTTATCCCTTAGGATATTTCCTGTATACCTTTTTTTTAAGAAAATGCTGAATGCTTCTCTGGAAGCTGCTAAAGATCATAGAGCACGGTGTACTAGCTAACAGCTAACTAGCCAGTCGGATATGCACCGGTCTGTATATGATTTATTGCCCCTGCATCAAACAACCAGATTGTGCATACTGTCACTGCCATGTAATAAAAGTGCTTATATCTCACATACACATTATGATTAACTGTGGAAGCACGAAATAACTGGATGTGCTGAATCAAGTGCTTTTTTTTTTTAACCAGGGTCATAGCCTAAAGGAACGTCCACACAGGAAGCAATGGGTGCCAAGCAACCATGCAAAGTCAATAAAAGCCAGCAATGAGTGATGTCAATGAGTGATGCCAGGTGAAATTTTCAGAAGCAACACGAAGTGTGCTGGTGCAGAATTAAACTGATCTGAACTTTCATGTGACGTGGTTTGATCAATAACCAATCAAAGCTTAAAGACACCTTTGACTGACAGATACCATAAAACACTGAATTCCCCAAAACATTTTCCATAGAGAAACAATGAACATGAGTTTAATTGTTCCGCCCATATCAACATGTGCTTTATGATTACACATAAACATTTTACAAGGAAACACGATTCTTGGGTCCACATTTCTAAAGCAGTTGACATTTTTCATGAGAACATACATGCATATATACATTTAACTCCTCATGATTCTTGATGGACAAGAGTCTTAATTCTACACTTGCCGCGCAATAATAATAATTATAATTATAATTATAAACTATTTATTATGATAAAATAAATAAAAATTATATAGGATTATACTAATAAAAGCTATCTCGAATCTTCTGTATGGAACTAGCTCAATGCTGCTCATAGATTCACTCTAAAAGACTTTTAAGAAGGAAACATGCGAGAGGGTTACCTAGGCAACTAGAGCAGATAACATTTCAGTAGCAAAGCAAAGCATCTTATGAGGCGATTTGCATGTAGATCAGCGACCTAGCCGATTACCTCTCCCTGTGTATATTTTAAGCATTGACTTACCTAACCGAACCCTAAGTCCCATTGCATGTGGAGATTCACCGCATTTATACAGAGGTGAACTGTATGGTGCTGGCAAGAAACTATACTTCTAAAAAGGCTGACAGTATTTAAACAACCATCAATACTAATTCCGTGACATAAATAAACATTTGATTTGTAGACACCAGACATTGGATATTACAAACAAATGGTTTCTGTAATCATGAGCTAAGCCTCATAAAGTGCCGGAATGAACTGGATGCCCACAAAGCAGTCCAGCTACAGCAAATGTTGCCTTCCAATCAGCAAACAGCTTAACAGGCAAAAAAAAAAAAGAGAGACCACAAATCATTTCACATGGTTGTATGGATGTGTCCGCAGATTCCCTGAGAGGAAAATCAAGTGGTGGAAAATTACAAATAATTTCCGCGTCTCTGAGAAACCAAACCATGTTAGTGATTTACCAGATGTGTGTAAGAGGAAGCTGAGAATGCGAGATGCATTTTACTGGGTTCTGGGGCAGAAGTGGTGCTGAGCTTCCTCCGTCCTTCTGCACACAAGAGGAAGACCAGGACTGAGAACATGCACCATCTGGACAAACTGCACCAAACGTCAGGCTCATAAAAGCAATTTGCTCAGGCCATTTCTTCATGGAAAATAAACAGAGGAAAACAGTATACTCTTTAATCTTGGATAATCAAAAATGACATTTTTCTAAAGGTATTTTTCTCCAGACCTTTATTAATACTAACTCTGGTGGCTAAAGGTAAAGATATGGTAAAATCAGAATTAATTAAATGTCATTAAATGATGGGTCATTCCATAAACAACTCACCCAGTTTTCAGAACTTTTACCAGTTCATGTCATGGATTTTCTTCAAAACATTTACATCGATTCTGAGCGAATAATAAAGCTCTGTTATTAATCAGTTTATTTGGTGACTAATATCTTACAGTGCTCTGTTTTGCATGTTATATATTACCTTAGCTACTATTTGTAAGTAACAAATTGGATGTTTAATAAAAAAAAAAAAAAAACATTAAATGATGAAGGAAACCAGACACATCTCTAAAATTTCTATGTTTCAAATAAAAGCATATTCTTTCCCATAGGAAAAAAAATTAAGCCCATGCATTCAGTCCATTTGAGTTGCAGTGGTCCAAAATTAGTAAAACAAACAAAAAAAACACACATTTTTAAGCTTCAAGGCCATTTTTAAACCTTTACAGTTGACATATAATTGTTTGCACACCATTGTGGAGTTCAGTATCATAAGAACTAAGGTATACCTGTTTGTACAGAAAGTTCGTTGACAAAATATTGATGAAAGCTTACTGAAATATTACATTCTGAAAATTAATGATTTGATTCTTGAGTAAAAAACCCCACTTTTTCATAATTTATCAAGTTATGCTTAGATTCCAGTTTAAAACAAATGTAAAATCTACCAGAAATCATTATTAGGCATCTTCATTCACAATGAACCCTGGGTTTGGTGTGGCTTAATATGCAGAAATAAATTTAGGTGAAGATAGCTAAATGTGGGCTTTATTGGGTAAACTTCAAAACGTTTTTTTCTAGAAAACTATTTAGTGTACAGCGCTTACTTAAGATTTGGCATGGTTGCATTTCTTAGATAGGGGTATTAATATGGAATTTTTAAAGGAAATCCATAACATGAATTTGGAGACACTAGATGAGTTGCTTAACATCCATGCAGGACACCTCTAGGTCTGTAGATTACAATATACCTTGATATAATTGACTCCTGCCTTCTAATAAAAAAGAAATGAAATATGACAAAACATAATGCTACGCCTGCATTATCTTTCTGGTTAAATTATGAGCTAAATTATTTGGTAGTACTCTGACCAGAAATCTACATACAATAATACCCCAACCAGGATTTATGCCCACAAATGAAGTACACTGTGGCTGCGTTTAACATCGCTGTAAGTCGTGAGAGGTCATATATGAAATCTGTGCTTGTAACACAAGTGTTCTACATTAAATGAGAAAAACAGCTTTAGCACTGAGCACACCTCTGAGGCAAGTTATATAGTGTGCAAGCATTTGGCTTAAAGAGTGCTGAAATTTCTAGTAAATCTTTTCTGTCACTGCAACCTGCTGAAAGACAGACATGCAGAAGATTGTTTTAAGAAATGTGAGTAATTAATAAATTAACGATTGACTTGTAAAGAACAAGTTTGATGTCCAATAACGGACTGGCTTGAAAAGTATAATAAAAACGTTAGGACTTCCACATTCCTGGATTAGCACCATATAGGCTTTCCTCCGAAATGCAGAACATGTGCATAAAAGTCCACAAAGTGAAAGAAGTGGGATTATGGATGGGATGACACATGTACGTCACAGTGACCTTGTTTCCTACACCAAAGCTGAGGCTAAGAAAAACATGTCTCCTCTTTCCAATTCCCACATATTGAGGTTGGTTTCTTTTTGTGTGGTTTTTAAAAGAGTAGCTAAGCTGGAAACTTTGCTGATACCTGGCAACCCTGATTGATAAAAATATAATAATTATGTCAGGAAACATTGAGAATCAATTGTAAGAATTATGAGGGGAAACACACCTTTTGTATTAAACACACCTGAAAAAAGTACAGATAAAACCAATCACAATTTTTTTTATTAATTATTCATTCATGTCACTTTATAAAAGATATTGTAATTGATTCAGGCGGCACGGTGGCGTAGTGGTTACCACTCCTGCCACATAGCAAGGTCATGAGTTCGAGCCCCGTGCCTGGTGGAGTTCGCATGTTAGCTTTGTGCTTGCATGAGTTTTCTCTGGGTGCTCCGGTTTCCTCCCACAGTCCACAGACGTGCATGTTAAGCAAATTGGAAATTTTCGATTCTACCCAGATGTAAATGTGAGTGTGAATGGCTGGGTGTGTGTGTGGTGGCCCTCCGATAGTCTAGCAAGCTGTTCAGGGTGTACCCTGCCTTAACACAGAGTCGGCTGGGATGGGCTCCAGCCTTCCTGCGACAATAATAAAGGATGCAATGGTTCGGAAAATGAAATGAAACAAAAATGAAAGATGGGAGTAGGCGCAGGTTGTTTATTTTTCACCTGCTGTGCAGATGAATGTTGCGATATGTATAAAAACATGCGATGTATGCCAGTGACTCAGTATTTTTGTATCTCAGAAGATTTATTACTGCAGCTCATAGGATTGGACGAGTTACAAACGATTTCATTAAAAAAAAATTTGGGTCCTTGGCCTACAGTCCAGATGATAAGTTTTAAAAGGAAACACTGCTGCAGGTTTTTCTAGGGACCGTCCAGCAACCTACAGAGATGAGTCCAAGGGTACATTGTACAATTTTTAAACAAGTATAGTATCATCATCATATCATGTCGCTCCACAACGTTAGCTATTCAGTGGCTTTTTCAGTGTTTTATGACAAGGTTAGGTTTAATGCATTTTTTCTCATTATTTTCAGAAGGGAAAAAAAGATGGCGGGTATAAACATGGTTGTTTGTAGCTGCTGTAACATAAGTGATAAGAGTATGTTTGTGGACATTCCACAACACTGCATGTAACTATAAACAGATAAACAAATGATAAAGAGACATTAACATTGTGGATAATTTACAGCACTCTGTATAATGTTTTATCCTTTAATTAGGGTGCCACTCTCCATTGCCATCCCATGTATAAAACCATGTCGTGCCATGCTAATCAGAAGGCTAGCTCATCTTTAAGGAATGAAATCTGATGAACACCAGATGCTGTCTGAGCAGCAAAGCTCTGTTTGCTTAGGAAAGTTTCGGATGACTGAAAACCAGTTAAATCCCAGACCAGAACTCTGCTTTGCCCTCAAAACTTACCCCAGTGCTTGTTCTAGGCGGTCTTGTCATGCAAGAAACCACTCTAATAGCATGACAAAATCATTACTGCTCTGACGAGGCTGTTTCATTTTGCTGTTGCATTTTAATGCAATTTACCCTGTGAATCATATGCTGTGTCGAAGCTGTTCCTTTCAGGCTCACCCTTGCTAGAGAGCAAATAAATGTCTGAATATGGGTAGACAGGTCGACACTCTTTTTCAGCCTCATTCCTGAACCACTGACGGGCACTCCGCCGTCTCGGAATAAAACAAATACGAACCATTTACACCCCTAGTCTGTCACTTCCCTCTCTCCATTACACTGGCATTACATCATGGCTGAAACAGGGCGGTCGAGACAGAAATGTTATGATTGCTCTATGGTGTTAATTACTGAAATAACACATTCCTGCCTACATAAATGAGTTCGTAAGAACATCATTTAATTAGCCACGATACTCATTGCCTAGTACAAATAAATCTGTTGGATGGTGACTAATCAGTGGATTTGAAGAAAAGCCGGCAGCGATATTTACCTGGGCAGAGAACATTTTGCACCAACATGCAGCAGACGCAACAGTATTGACTTACGAATGACACAATCTCACCTAGCGTGACAGTAATTGGAGTCTGATGGTAGGATGGATGTGTGCATGTATACAGACAGGTTATATCATCTCTCTTTACCCAGCTTAACGGCAGGCTATAGCCTTTTCAATCAATCATTTTCAATAACAAATAACAAAAAACAAGATAGAGACTATTGGGATTATTTTTCTTTAATATATACAGTACTGCATATTTTTAAAAAGTGTGTGTGTGTTTGTGTGTGTGTGGCATGCACAACTGTTTGAATTAAGATGATCTGTGAGCAAATATAGTGTTCTGTGCACGCTGTGGCCTTCAAAGACACCTGTTCGTGGATGTTTGTACCCCGGAGTTTGAACATACATAAACAAACAGCATCATTAAGCCCAAAAAGCTATCAAATCAAGTGTGTGAAAAGGTTTTTATAAACACCCCATGAAGTGCCAGTAAGGTTCTGCCTCAGGGACATTGTTAGGAAGGTATTTGTCAGAGAAGCAACCAAAAGGCCAAGGGCTGGATACATATACATACACATATACACATACATATACATAATACATGCTTTGTAAGTGGTGCCCAGCCCTGCTCCTGGAGATCTACCTCATTAAAAAACTTTTGCCATTTCTAATTAACAAGTTCTATAAGTTCGTACTGCTGTGGTACAAATTCCCAGGGTGAGGACGCTTTACGGTCATTTGACAATTGGAACAGAAGTGTATTTAATTCATTTCCTGTTACCTTTACAGTAAAGTACATCTATAATATAATTATATTTGATATAAAACAAGCCAACCTCTTGTTTTTTCATTTTAAGATAGTATTAAATATTAATTAATAATATACATGATCTGTGGTGTACCTTAAAAACCTGTGGCGAGAAAAAAAAAAGGGTGAGATTGTTGTTATGACTGACAGCAGTTGTGTTTGACAAACAAAACTAATTAATGAATAAAATTAATGAATGAAAAAACATTGGGCATAAATTGCAATCTAAGTATTTGCCGCTGATTGCGAAGTGCATTCTGAGAAACTAGATGGTCCCAATATACTTGATGGACATAAGTCATCACGGTGAAATGGGAGGAGCAAGATCACATTCGGGTACACATTTAGACAGTGTACTTGGCTAGATGTGAACTTTATTCCTCGGCTCTGATTGATGATGTTTCACAAGTCTGCAAGAACAAAAATACAGACAAGGTGGCCTCAGAAAAAAAAACTCCAACCATAATGGTGCCCACCTTACAGATCTATTCATTCATTCATTCATTTTCTGAGCCGCTTAATCCTAATTAGGGTCGCGGGGAGGCTGGTGCCCATCTCAGCCGACTCTGGGCGAGGGCGGAGTACACTCTGGACAGCTCGCCAGGCCATCGCAGGGCTCTTACAGATCTAATCTTCTTAAAGTCTTAAATCTTGATTTGATAGTCAGGTGGTAATGATTATGTGGTTGGAGCCAAAGTCTCCTGGAACAGAATTGGGCACCACTGGGCTATGTAGAATCATAAAATAGTGTATAACTCTTATAATCTTTGTCAATTCCAGGTAGTAAGAATACATCATGTGTAAAAATTTAAGAGGGTGAACACTTAAATTTAAGGGGGTGAATACTTAAATTTAAGGGGGTGAAGGAAGGTAACAGAAGGTAAGCATCAGACTCTGTTTCATATGTGGCACTAACATGATACACAATGGGTTCTACTGCATGGGGTATGTATTAGCTAACAGTAACTGTGTGGCTGGATGAAAGTAGCAGAGTAGATAAAACAGAGGTCATTCAGGATGAACAGCTGACCTCTTAGAGAGCTGATTTAAATGTTGTGAACAGGATGCATTGGAGAAGGGTCTTAAAGGCAAATAAAGGGAAAGTAAACTAAAGAACAGCTTAAAATGGGTAACATGTCCTGACAGAAGGCTCTGACCTGAGGAATTTCAGTGCACGGTTCACGAGAAGGACTCAAGCACAATGTGAGAAAGAGGAGCAATGGACTGAAAACAGATTTAGAGCTGTCAGCTCTGCAGTCTTCTACAGATCAGGAAACAAAAGAGGCGCTGAAGACCTAAGAATTGAAACGACACTTTGATCTGATTGTAAAAATGACTGAATTTTACGAGTTAGACAAAATGAGTCTAATGTTCAGGGTGTACCCTGCCTATGTCCAGTGTTGGCTGAGATAGGCTCCAGCCTATCTTAATAGCAATTAGGCGAATGAGTAACGTGGTGCTTTTACTCATTTTGTAAACTTGGCAAGCCCTGGCAAAAACAGTCAATCAACAAACTGTCATTTTCTCTTGCACTGAACGTCAGGCTTTAATCCAGTGGTTGCCATATAGAATTGGATTGAGTGTACAACAAATTCAATGTGTAATCAGATACCAGGTTTTAAAATGTGAGTACACTTTTCCCGTTTCCACTTTGGCAGGTTTTCAGTAGTAGGAATGCTACCTGGGGTCGAGATACATTGTCTTTAAAGCTATAAATAATAATATATAAAAATCAACATTTTACAGCATGAAGGGTTTTCCCAAGAGTTAACCACTGACTCACATTGCTCATGTGATCAGGAATTTAAATAATCGAGTGTGGCTGAAATCCATGCTGAATTTTACCTAGCTTAACCATTCATTGCGGTTGATCACATGAATCCATTAAATCTAAATGTGAATGACCTGTTTGACCACTTCTCCCTATTTATTCTTAGTCATGATGCCAGTGACTGGCTACCGTTAGAATCGGATAGGTGTGCACAGGTCAACATTCCCAAGGTTGTGCCAGAAGAAACAGGTTCATTGTGAGTGGTTTAACAACCTCGCAAAAATATGATGTCATCTGGCATGGACTACTTGCAGGATTTGGTGGGGGAGCCTTGGGGCTGGGTCATTATAGCAGTCCCAGCTGCCTCTCTACATTTCTTTAATAAGATGAATTACAATGCTTTCATAGTTTTAAGCTTTCCCAGTGGGACGCTGAAAAATCACAGTGAGCTATTTATATAAATTCTACCACAGGTCTGCCTTTGTATGACTGCCAGGAGTCCAACATTACTTCTAATCCTTTTCA
>JBCNYH010000026.1:23425864-23439464 GCA_039654325.1 Tandanus tandanus
CTCTATATATATATATATATATATATATATATATATATATATATGTATGTATACACGGTTGTGTGCAGTGAAGATTATACACCACCACTTTTGTCTAAAAGGGCTCCTAAAAAAAAGGAAGTAAAAAATTACTGCTCTATAATTTTTGGTGTAAATGTATTGTACGCAAAAAGATCTTTCCGTTCATGTGGAACCTCGGGATGTCTTGCTTGAATGGTCTGCGTTACATCACAAGACTGATGTCAGGAATCAGACTCATCCATGATTGAGTCACTCCAGACATTTACTCCAGTGTTTGGATTACTATCATGCTGTGTGACACTACTGCCTTAGAGTTTTAGAGGGTTCCCATGATGAGATTGTGTTGTGTAATTTCCTGAATCCCGCTTGATAATCGCTGCTCCCTCAATGATTGCAAGCTGTCCAGGCCCTGAGGTGGTGATGCAGGGTATCATTATACCCCTTCTACAATGCTTTGAAGTTGGTGCTTGGTTTTTGTTCTGTGCAGTGGTTTGAGTTTTGCATAATGCTCTGTATACGTATGTGCTCAAGAATGGACTGGAAAAGGGATGAGATAAAGGGCACTATCGTCACATAGCCCAACGCTTCTTAGTTCAAGCCTCACGGCTGACTTAGACCTTTCTTTGGGGTTTGCATGTTCTCTTTGTGCCTGTGTGGGTTTCCTCCAGGTGCTCTGGTTACCTCCCACAGTGTAAAGCCATACCGATGACGTCAACTATCTACTCTGGAGAGAATGTGAGTGTGAACGGTTGTTTGTCTGTGTAGGTTGGCGACCTGCTCAGGGTGTATCCCTCCTCTCGGCCAAAGTCAGCTGGGATTGGATCTGACTCACCTGTGACCCTGACACATTAAGTATCCAAGAAAACGAATAGAAGGAAAGATTGTTTTTTTTAAAGTGGAAGAAATCTGAAAAAGATCAACACTTATGAACAGAAAAATATTTATTTGCTTCCTTTGTTCTTTAATAGGGGTCATTTTTGAATAAACCGAAACATGCACAGCATGTGATGATCATATGTTTTGTAGAAAGGATCATAAGGCTTTGATTTATTCTTAAGCTGATAAGATGTGACAACATTTTCCAAATTTTCAAATTGATCACTGTATGTTTCAGTGTGGCAAACTGGGGTGAAATAATGCCATAAATATTCTGAAATACAGGTGGTGTATTTTATAGAGCCTGTTTAAATCGGAAGCATCTACTGCATCAGAGTGAAATAACAGTGAAATATCATTACCTAACCTAGATCAACCTAAAGAATAAATCTGAGATTAATCTGTATTATACAGTACATATATAATAATTTAAACCCATAGGTATAAATGTACTATGTGGACAGTAGGGAGCAGTATTGGGTACCTGAAATAACTCATGGTAGGACATTGAATTCTTCAAAGCTAAACTCCTGCAGCAGCAGTAAAATATGATGTGTTAAATGCTAAAGAAAAATTCCTTAAACCCACTCCGATGCATATAGGTTTGAATTTACATCACGTCAACCCTCTTAGACCAACTCAAGAAGAGCTTGATCCTCAGTAAACATCACCGGTTTCACATCAGTACTATGAACACTATTTTGGCCATCTCAGATCAATCAGACTTCTTAGGGAATATTACATGTATAATAAGAACATGCTGCGTTTTAAAAGGATGTTCATGCATTTCAATCAAAACTGTATGTGGCTGTGTGTATGTGTCAGTACTTAAGCGACTGTCTGGATTAATCCATCAAGATTTTTCTGTCTATTGTACCATAAAATAAGTGTATCTAATTTCTATGATTAAAGACACATACAAGGTTGAAGCAGATTCAGCGAGCAGCTGTGTCAGATCTGTTCCCCATGTGTTACAACACCCGAAATGTACATGTGGACGGGAGGGAAAAAAGTGCTTTACGATGGAGTAGAGTGGCTATGATCAGAAATGTGCAATAATGAGGGAGCAGTTTTAAATAAAATGGTGGTGTAGCTTTATACAGTTGCTTTATACAGAATAGATAAAAAAAAAAAAAAGGGAACAAAACCCAATAACTTTATAGACTGTACATCGTTATCAAAAAGTGCAGAATTGTCAACCAGTTTTATGCATTACCTTATATGGAATCAACGTTCATAGGTGCGTTTTAGATGCAAACTCGCTCTTATGACATCACCTTCATAAAAAGTTTTCATAAGAAATCAGGACAATTATGATTTTAATAACAATGCGTCCTTAGGAAACAAAAACTTGTGGTGTCTTTTAACATTCCTTTAGTGATTTTAGCTTAAATGCTAAAATGCTTAGCCGAATCATTTTAAACTCTTTCAGTGTTGCAGGGAGGCTAGAGCCCATCACAGCCGACACTGACTGAGAGAAGGCAGAGTACACCCTGAACAGCTCACCTGACCATTGCAGGGCAAGCACACAGAAGCATTCACACTCACATCCATATCTAGGGGCAATCTGGAACAGTCAATTAGCCTATAATGCCTGTTTTTGGACTTTGGGAAGAAACCGGAGTTCTGCGAAGCAGGCGGTCTAACCATCACGCCGCCAGCTGCCCTGCAACTCTTACCAGTATATGTATAAGTAAGTCGGGCGTTTCTGTGTTTCTCTCCACGCTTGCATGGGTTTCCTCCGAGTACTCCAGTTTCCTCGCACAGTCCAAAGACAAACAGATTAGGCTGTTACAAATTGCCCGTAGGTGTGAGTGTAAATGGTTGTATGTGTTGTCCCTGCGATGGTCTGGAGAGCTTGTTCTGGGTGTACCCCGACTTCACAGAGTGTCGGCTGAGATGGGCTCCAGCCTCCCCAAGTACATGGTTACATGGTTTTGGTGTCATTTTAAAGTTGTTGTTGTTGTTTTTTTTTTAAGTTATTTCCATCTGTGCTATTTATTTTATCTATCCTATAGGAATATTAATTCATCATGTAATCCAGTCTGATATGCAAATATTCACATCGATATGGAAATGAGTTGATGACGTCACCTGGCGACCTCTTGAACAAGCAGATGACGTTAGTTACTTCCCCCTGAAAGGAGCTGAATTTAGGGAATGAGGTATTCTTACCTGCCTGCAGCATCCCGGAGCCCGACCCCACTTCCGGCCACACAGTGGGACTCGAATGACCGCATTTAGTCAAATAAAAGACGAAAACAGCCCACAGTGTGGCTTTCACTGCCATAATGAGAGTATAAACACTTGGAAGAGGAAAAAAGATTTAGCATTATTAGCTAGCATTACAACTCCATCTTCTAACGGTTTTTAATAGGAGTTTAAATGGTTCTGTGTAAAACACGAACACAGATAAAGCCTTACTAGGGTAAGAAAAGGGAAAAAAAACACTTCCAAAATAATTTGTAATTCTTCAGTAACGTAATTACTTTATGTTTTGTTATATTTTCAGGTCGTCTGTCACCGTTTCACCATCACAGAGCCAGCGTTTGCTCTCGCACGCGACCAGTCCTTGCACAGCGCGCGCCTTCTCAGGACCCATCATTAGCTCGCGAGCGGCCCCGCCCACCACATCAATTCTAACCAATGAGCAGCGTGTCCGCTAGATTCCCACGCCCACCATTGCTATAGTGAATAAGATGTGTACAATCAGTGACTAGAGAAAAAAAAAAATAATAGAAGCAACACATTACAGGTAAACAACAGATACTTATTTGTCAGTTGATAGTTGGTATTCTTAAAATTATTTTGTATCATGACCTTAAAAATAGAGTGGATATTTGAAGGGGGGTGGTGGCGGCTCAGTGGTTAAGGCTCTGGCTTACAGGTCCAAAGATCAGGGGTTCAGATACCAGCACCATTCTGCCACTGTTAGGCCCTTAAGCAAGGCCGTTAACCCTCAGATGCTCACTTATGTAATACATTTATAAATGTCAGCCGCTCTGGATAAAAGTGTCTCTGCCAAATGCAGTAAATGTAAAAATTAATTTATTTGTGCAAATGAGGCTTCATCTTATTAAACATGTGTATGAGGACTAATGAGGACGCTGTCGGGGAACACTCAAACAGAAAAATCTTTTTTCTTTCTTTCTTTTTTCTTTTTTTGTTCAGCAAAATATGCACTATTATGAAAATATATTTTTTAATATAATCTAATATAATCCAAGAATGACTTACTCCATAACATCCTTGTATTAGGAATAGAATTGAGTATTTACATTTTCATAAATGCATTTCATCTAGAAAAACCTAGATTTTTTTTCCTGAGTAAAAAAAGATTTCAATCCAAAACGTGTTTTCTTGTATTTTTTATATTTATTTTTTGAAAATAAATAAATAAATAAATTAATTAATAAATAATTGGATTAACTAAATGGAATAATTTGATGTACAAAATTGAACTAATCAATCACAAAAAATATTTAATACTAAATATAAATGTATTATACAGTATTATTAAAAAATTATTTTATAGAATTGTAAATAATTTACATTGAGTCAATATCATGTTCCATGCGATCGATTACCATTTTTTAAGTTGACCCGATGTTGTTTTTTTAAACAGTTTTTTATAAACATAAATAGTAGTAGTTTATATATAATATAAATGCATATTACAATATAAATGTATATGATTTTATATAATTTTCTGTAGTGTTTTGCCATTTTTTTATTACTACAGTTTAAGTATTAATAGATGCAATTCATCCAAAAAGCTAAAAAAAAAACAAACAAACAAAAAAACAACCCCCCCCCCCCCCAAAAAAAAACAAAAAACAAAAAAAACATTATTTTGGCTTGTCATATCATATCTTAAACAAATAAAAGCAACAAAAGGTTTTTTCATAAAAAATTTTATTAATGTTTTTATTTTGTATTGTCTTTTCAGTTAAGTGGTACAAAATGGTAATGAATGGTAAATAAGCAGACAGCTGATGAACAGTGGTGGTGTCTGATCTGCTTAAAAACTTTAGTTTAGTCCCATGCTTTCATAACCTGAACATAATTTTTCTCTTTTGTTCAATACCTCTAAAATTCATTTCTGTAATTTACTCCCACAAACATTTTTTTTTAAATTGAAGATAGTATAAAAAAGGCAGTGAACCCCTTATAGGAATCAAACATAAAATATGCCAAACATATATTTGTACATGCACATGTCATCGTAACATGCAAACGTAACACAATGTCCACAGGTCAACTGAACAAGGTACAGCATGAGGACAAGAAAATGGTGCTGTAATAAATTTGGCACCTGGCAGAAAGTTTAATTAGAATAATTATTCATAGATTTTTAATAGGAATGGCTTTAGAATAGTTACAGATCTACTAGGTGCACACATCGCATCTCCCCTCTAAAAAGAGGAATAGAAGGTAAAACATGGTCGAAGATAGATCAGTGTGAGGCTGATTAGTTTAGAAGAAAATTCTCTAAATCATCCACTTATTATTCAACAGATTGAAAACACTTTATGGACTGTACTGAGGCGAACACCACAAATTCAAATTGACTTTTGAGGACAGGACAATGGCATGCATTTGTCCTGTTTATACACTTGTAAACAACTACTTGGCCTCAGTGCATTTCCAATAAACTGCATGTCACATACAGCATTCATCCCTTTAGTGTGTAAACTGAACAGAATCATCTTGGTCCCAGATCTGTTAAGTCTAGAAGATAGCGCTACAGGGGATGAGGAGCGTTTATAAAGTGTCACCTTGTTGCATAGCCCTGCTTTACTGTTTCTCAACAGTTATCTCATCCCTGCACTTACAGGACACAGGAAGCTTTTCCGAGAAATACCATCAACACTCACCAGTCACGTTAATTTAGGAACGCCTGTAATCGTGCGCAGTCAGACAATTACTCAACCAATCAGCCAATCATGTGGCAGCAGTGAAATGTATAAAATCAGGCAGATACACATCAGAAGCATGTTTAAGCAGAATGTGTAGCATTGTGTGAAAGCTATACGGTCGGTTTAAGTTTATATATTCGAGTTATGCATTTGAGCTCGGTAAACTTTTATACAAAATGGCATCTGGAGAAGTTCTAGGTTCGGGACTACCTCGGCTATTTCCGGCAATTTCCGCTACTAGAATATAGCTTCGGGTGCATTAAGCACCATTTTGGCATGGAGCTATCTTGAGTTTTTGCAATAATGCGGCAGGGAGTTAACTGGTTTTGTATTCAACCAAACCAGGAAGTAGTGCCTTATCTTTTGGCTTCCTCTGTACAAATGTAGACGTTTGACATTAAAACATTTGAAGATGAAAAAGGAATTACATTGTTTGAGGTAGCTCAATACTTAGCTAATCTATTAATTTATGAACAACAGTCATCCCGATAGGCAGTATGTTGACCACTCAGGGACATGCTCGCGATAGCGGAAACCGGCAGAAATAACCGAGGGAATAACAGAAACTACAGAGGGAGTTCTGAATACCGTTGCCCCAGATATGAAAGAAGTACCGGCTTTAACATGGTGCCACCACCACCCGAGGCATTATTTCAACAGAAATTGCAGGTAATTTTTACATCAAAGATCAGAATGGTGGAAAATGTGACCTAAGTTTTTCAGACACCCTCTACGGGTGGAAACACATTGTTGATGAGATAGCTCAGAGTAGAATGTCCAGACAGGTGTGAAATGACAGAAATGCTATGACAATTTAAATTACCACTTTTTGATCATTTCACTGAGCAGGAAATTATCTTAGAATGCAAAATATGCAAAATGAGGTCAGCCAGTCTAGTCTAAAGTGGGCGTAAACTTTGGCAACATCCTAGGTAATGTTATTCCAATTTTAAACTGTCTAGTTTCAGTATGTACCCATTATTTCCTCCACCTAGCGGGTAGGTTATAAAGTGTGTGTGTGTTTGTCTGCGACCACAATAACTTGGAAACTAATGTACAGATTTCCACAAAATTGTAACCAAACGTAGCTCTTGGGCCAGTAAAGAATTGATTACATTTTGGACATGATCCGGAAGCAGATCCAAATTCAGGAGGGTTTTGAAGGATTATTTAACAAGGACAAGGAGGAGGAAATCACCCAGAATGTGCCAGGAGAAAAAAAAAAAACAGACCTTAAAAAAATAACAGCAGAACAGGCCACAAGGGGGCAGCGTAATTCTACATCATCTGCCAATAAAGCCTGGATTGAAAAGTCTAGAGATTGCATTACCTTGGTGGAGGTTTTCACTCTCTGTATGCGCATTTCTAGTATCCTCATATTCTTGTTCTTGGATGACTAGAGTGAAACCTAATCTTTTCTGCTGTTGCCCAACTGCCTTAAGGTTTGCCATATTAGAAGAGACTTACTATGGTTGTAAACAGTGAGTAATTTCTATTAAGCAATGTGTGAGAAAATCCTTCTGAAAATACTAACTCCAGCCCATACAGCACTAACAACCAAGCCATTTCCAAAATCACTGAGATGAAGGTTTTTTCCTTAATTTAATATATGATGTGAACATTAACCAAAGCTCTTGATGTGTATTGCATTATTTTCCGCATCATGCTGCTGCCACATGATTGGTCAACTATAAAATGTTCCTATAAAGTATTTTGTGAGTGTGTATTACAGTGTACATAATTTTGTCTTGTTAACAATGATAACATGTTTGAAAACTCTCAAAATCACTCAACATTACCAAAGAATCCCATCTTCCTTGTTAATCAGTTTAGCAGTTATGCTAATTTTGATAGCATGATAAAAATGTACATGACTTTAGTAAAATATATAGATATACTGTATTAGGAATGTAATTTAAGCTTCTCTTGACTTCATGTAATTAATTCAGTCTAATACTAGAAAGGCAAGAGCTCACCATGTACTCTTTGGCAAAATAAAATGTACGTCACACACTGCAATGTTACAACAACACCAACACCAAAGTGTAGAAACTCCTAACATGCATTTAATTCAGACAGAGTGAAAACAATTTCTGTGTTATTTTCCTGTCTTTAGTTTGTAGTTACAGTACCTTCCTGAAGCTACGTTGTTGATGCTATCACCCCTGCAGTTTGCAAATTTCAATTGCTCACGTGTCTTAAACACTTTGACACAAACATCTATTAATAAAATCTCACTTAGATTCTCTCTTTTGTGCAATGCAATAATCTCTGACTTAATAACATGCTATGGTACATATACAGTAAAGAACAAATATCTGTGACATTTTTACCTACAGTGTACAGTATCCAGTATTTGCCTTTCTCAGGTTATAATGCCTCACTATGGTAGTGTATTGCTGCCACTCAGGGAAAAGAAAAGATCAGTATCATGTTATAACGTGAAAGCTCATTGTTATAATGGCAGACTTTTAATGTTATCACAATATATTATCACATCATTCTGACATACAAAATTTTCATTTTATAACAGTATAGAATTTAGTGTAGTATCGTCCTAAAATTTTTAGGTTATAACAATGTTTTTATATTATTTTGACATACTGCATTCTTACAACCATAAAAGTTTATTGTTATAACATGATACGTTTATATGTCAGAACAATGTGAAAATATATTGTTTTAATGTGAAACATTTCCCGTTGTAACATGACAAAAATTTATAGTTCTAACTTTTAACTTTTATTGTTATAACCTGATAGGTTTGAATGTCAAAATAACATGGAAACATATCGTTATAACTTATACCATAATAACATAATATTTTTGTAGGTCAGAATAATGTGAAAATGTATTGTTATAATGTGAAAATTTTATTTATATGTAACATGATACAAATGTATTGTTCTAACATTATATTGTTCTAACATTATATATAGTAAAATGTGATACGTTTATATGTAAAAATAACATGAAAACATCTTTCTAACTTTATAAATTTATAAATATTTTATTGTTATAATGTGATAATTTTGTAGGTCAGAATAACAAAAATATATTGTTATAATGTGAAAAATGTAGTATTTCAACATGAAAATTTTTTATTGTTCTATCATTATGTCAAAATCATAAAAAATACATTGTTCTAACTTTTTGATTTTAACGTTTTAACGTAATAAATATTGTATTGTTATAATGTGATAATTTTGTAGGTTAGAATAACGTGAAAATATATTGTGATAACAAGAAAAGTTTAATGTTATAACAATAAACCTTTGATGATATAATGCGATACTGGTCTTCTTTTTTTTTTTAACCTGAGTGACAGCAATACGCTGCTGTACCTCACGATACATTACACTCATACAGTAATTAACCTTACAGGTTAGGCACTTGGTATTTTACCACTTGAGGGTAATATGGTATTAAAAAAAAGTAGACCTTACAGGACACCCAGCTACACACTTCATGTACAAGGTACAAAAAGGAACACCGTGAAAATATGCTCACTCTACTCTACAATCTCTTATAAAACTAATTAAAATTTGGCATCTTTTTTTGTAGTTGTTGTTAATTTTAAGCTACTTGTGAGCATTTTATCCGTGCCACTTGCAAGAGGAAGAAACAACACAAAGCAGCAACAGGGAAAGAATTGTGAACACAAAGACATTTTGACAAAATCCAAGGATATAGAATCTTTTTTGAAGAACTAAAGAGAGGTCCAGGTTTTTAACAATACGATATAGATCCTACACTTACATTATAGATTGTGCTTTCTACTCAAACATGGCTGTATCTCTCTGCCCTTTGACCCTCTGCCGAATTTAGCCCTATTAATATGATTCCAGAGAGTGGAGGGCAGCATATGCTAGTGTTTGCTAACATTGAGGATATAGCTAAACTATTTCTCCTCTTCAGTGGCAGACAAAGCTCACCTTGGGTTATCAAATTCATCGTGGCACTCAGATTTCCACAATCTGTGTTTTTGAAAAAAGGGAATACCATCACGCCACATTTACAAACAAAATAATAACTCACTCAATCTTCTAGATCTTCTCAAGCTTCCCGTCTTTCTTCTTTTTTCTATCTTCAGGCATGACACAAATATATGACTAATATACCAAGGCAAAGATGATAAAACTCATCCTGCAATTTTAAAGACACATTAAAGACTGTATATCGGTCATCATTTTGTCAGCACCAGTCATCTTTCTCTGTATCCTGATAGCTTGGGGAAATCCTGGCACTGGAGCCCAGAGACGCACTAACGCCCAGCGTGAAGTGGTACCCGTTAGGCACTCCACTTCTGTTGTGCTGAAGCATGGATGGTACCACACCAGTGGATGAATGGATGGCAGAGACTGTCCTTGGAAAACGTCCTGAGCTGTAGTTGCTCAAAGCGTCATGAAAATCTTCAGCCTCTGACAGGTGGGGGTCTCGCTGTAGCAGGCCGAGGTTGGGGTCAGATCCGATTCGAGTAACAGGCACAGGAGATGGTTGGTGAGTGATGCCAAGCAGGGCATCGTGCTCTGACTGCCCACGACTCAGGTAGGTAGGGACTGGCCCAGATGAGCGGGTAGCAGTCGTTTGCATTGAGGACGAGCTGGGAGACTTAAACGCTACAGCAGGTCTCGGGGTGAGCGGTGTCTGAGGGAGCTGTCTCCTTCCACGGCATGGTGTACCAGAGCCTGAGGTGAAGACCACTGGGCTACCCTTAGCTGAGTTAATGCCCTGCTGGGAGAGGTTTGAATAGCCAAGAAAGATAAATATTCATAAACGTATATACAGAAAGGCATGCATGTAGACATCTCAAAACAAAACTTAACTTTAACTTTTCTAAATGGAATTATAATAATAAAAATATTGAGTATAAATGGTTGTTTGTGTCTATGTTAGTCCTGCCATAGACTGGTGACTGTTCAGGGTGTACCCCAGCCCTCACCCAAAGTCAGCTGGGATTGGCTCCAGCTTCCCCATGGCCCTGGTTGATAAGCGTAAGAAATAATGGATGGATGAAGAGATGGATGTTTATGTAACTATATAGGTATTTCCTTTGGTAAGTACCGTTTTGAATCTGCTGGGCTCTTGTTGATCTCCAGGTGATGTAGATCTGCTTGGCCCAGGTGATCGGCTATGACAGTGCTCTTTATTTCCGTAGCGATCGCAAGAGTAGTAACGCTGCTTTCTCTCTGTGGTCAAGGATGAGTGGTGCTTCCTTTCATGAGAGCGACCTCGGTCTCTCTCCCATTCATGTGCTCGATCCCGTGGCTCATTACTCAGAGCCGTCGTATCTAAAAAAAAAAAAAAAAACATGCTTTATTATTAAATGATAAAGTATACAGTTAATAAAAGTGGCAGAACGGTGGCATGGTGATATGCACATGTGCCTCACAGCAAGAAGGACCTGGGTTGGAGTCCTGGGCTCCTGCTTTTTTGTGTAGAGTTTGCTTGTTCTCCCTGTGCTTGTATATGTTTCCTCTGGGTATTCTGGTTTCCTTCCACAGTCCGAAGACATATACACAGTAGATTAACTGGCTGTTCCAAATTGCCCCTAGGTGTGATTGTGAGTGTAAATGGTTGTGTTCATGTTGGCCCCGAGATAGTTTGGTGAGCTGTTCAGGGTGTACCCTGCCTTCACCCTGTACCGGCTGAGATAGGCTCCAGCCTCCCTGCGACCCTAGTAGGATTAAGTGGTTTGACAAATGAGTGTGTGAGTGAGTAAGTTAATAGAAGTTTCACCAAGTTTTGGTTTCTGTTTATTTGAGAGGAAGTGTGCTAATAAGTCTGTATTCCTTTTACCATTGTGATGGGTTGCTAAATTATTCTTCAAAGAGTTTTACAAGCAGGTACAAACCAAAAAAATCTGCTGAGGTTGAGGAACTGTCAAAGTCAACATTCACAGATGATAGGCTGACAGCGCCAGGCTTTTCACCGCCAGGATTTTTTTCCAGTATGCTTCCAATGTCAGCTGGTTCCTAAGATATATGTTTCATATGATATTTCCTTTCTTGGGGTGCCGCTTCAGAGCAACATTCCCATCATGCTCCAACAAGATACAGTAGAGAACGATAACTCATACTAAATTACTGTACAGAAGCATTTTCTAGAACATTGCCCTGTATTTGTATATATTGCTCTGGGCACTCATTAAGGTTGTATTTATAGTGGAGCTCCTAAAGCACCATAGTCATGAAATATGTCTTAGATGGTTGTCCCATATCCTGTCCAGTGTTCACGTGTACCCGCCAGAGGAAACTCAATAAAGCTGCCACTTCGCTGACAGAACGCTGATTGGCTGTTATTTATTGCTGACTTGCATGACAATGGGCAGCAATAAAATACTGATATTAATAATAATATTCATGCTATTATTAATAACAAAACTGAAACAAAACAAAAAAAAAATAGAGGCTCATACACCACTGCTCAGATTCATGCAGAATAAAAACATACTATCTATATCAGGTAAGCAGAAAGACTTGCAGGTAAATAAATGTTTGTTGAACAAATACTGAAATCAGAAGCTTGACAGAACATGAACTCGTTAAACGGATAATTAAACTCACAAGACAGGTGATACAAATGAACACTGAAATCAAAAAGGCAGTAAAAAGAAACCCAGGCTTGGACACCTATCACGAGACATCTATTGGCCCATCTCAACTTACAGTACTTTAGAATACCCACTCAATTTAATGCCTGTCAAGCTGACTTTGCTTTTCCTAATTGTGTGTGACTCATTTAAAGAACGATGTGTCATGTGTGCACTTTTTTTTACCAGCAGAGCAAGGCTGTTCCTCACTAATAGCTCGGTCCAGGGATTTATGCTTCTTGTCCCTGCGGCGGTGACATCGATGATGATGGTGTTGGTGTGCTCTGTCTCTCTCTTTCTCCTGAGTCTGTGCTGCTGGCGGCCTCTCCAACGCATATTCCTTCAAGTTCAACTCTGTCCCTCCTCTCTGAGAAGCCAAAGAGGAGGCTGAGCGCCGCATGGGACTGCTGTCCGTGATGGGCTTTGCGATGGAGAAAAGAAAAAAAGAAAGGACACGATGAGAGCTCTGAAAACTCAAAGAAATAATGGCACTTCAGGACAGATAGTTTCACAAACCAGCTCACAAGACCAGTGATTTCATAAAAACACATACACACACGGAAATACTGTACATAGTTTGTACAGTAGGAGAAGAACACCATCAGTGTCTGATGCAAACATTCAGTTGTATGAATGCCGTCATCAAGATGCTTCTTAACCTTCACGGTTGCTACAGGAAAGTTTTCAGAGCCAAGCAGTGACAATAGCGCAAAGACAAATTGCTGAACATGTGCTGTAACGTTTGTCTTTTATTGCAGAACTGAAATGCACACCTGAATAACTGATCTGTAAGCTTTATCACTTATTCACCTGTCAAAGGGCTGGTTTTAAATCCATTGTGTTTATAACTTTATTACTTCCACCAAAGGGGGTGGTTATGAGATTGATTATGTTTCTGTGTGTGTGTGTGTGTGTGTGTGTGTGTGTGTGTGTGTGTGTGTGTGTGTGTGTACGGATTTCCACAAAATTTCAACCAAATTTGGGTATACAGCCAACAAAGAACTGAATAAATTTTGGGTGCGATCTAGATCTGGGAGGATTTAAAGGATTATTTTAACATTGCACAATAGGTCAAGGAGGGGGAAATCACCCAGAATGTGTGAGGAGAAAAAATACATTCATTCATCATTCATTCATTTTCTGAACCGCTTATTCCTAATTAGGGTCGCGGGGAGGCTGGCGCCCATCTCAG
>JBCNYH010000026.1:23458242-23479992 GCA_039654325.1 Tandanus tandanus
ACAGAAACGCCCGAGCTGGGAATCGAACCCAGGACCTTCTTGCTGTGAGGCGGACGTGCTAACCACTACGCCACCGTAGTAATTCTTGAGACACCAAATACTTTTATTCCAAATTTTGTTGAATTTCATAAAATAATTATCTAGAATGATCGGAGAGCTGGCCGGCTCAGACTAGCGATTAGCTTAGCACAAGTTACAACCACTACCATTTTTTGTCTGTAGGGACATACCTACCAACGGTATATGGAGTGATATCCTAGCAATACATTAGCCAATCAGAACACGCAACTGCTCATATCCAGTGGGTTTGGATCGAATAGTATTAATTACTAAACATGAGCTCACCTTAAAAAACAAACCAACAAACAAACAAACAAAAAACCTCATGCATTTATCTTCATATATCTAAAAGTGGAGCCTGCCAGCATTCTTCAGGTGTCTCGGTAACCGGATAAACACTCGAATATTGGCCATTTCAAAGTTGGCAGGCAAAAATGGTCCATATTTACACTGGGGAAGTTTGCTGTATTAAAAACTCTTTTTATTTTGTGCGCTAAGGTTGATTTTTCTGTGTTCGCCATTCAGATTATACAAATTGTTTGTTTGTCATCCCAACCCTGCCATTGGGGATCACGCATGCCAATGTGCTCTTAATGCCGGTCCAAAGCTGGGTAAATAGGGAGGGTTGCGTCAGGAATGGTAGTCGGCGTAAAATCTGTGCCAAATCAAACTGCTGTGGCAACCCATAACGGTAAAGGAAAAAGAGATGAAGTTAATTTGTAGTCTCAGCTTCTAAGATTGTCAGATGTTTCTTGGGTAGAGATGTCTGAGAAGGAGTTTTTCAATAGCATACTGAAAATAGATGCTAAGATTCATGGATTTACATTGGTGAACTGATTTAAACATAAAAAAATGTACTTTGCATCAATAAAATCTGATTAATTGATAAATATTAGTGAAGTACATGCCTTTATTTGATAAAAATGTGACCAATAATTTTTGACCAATAATCCTCCAAACCAAAAAGTCTCACACGAATTGGAGTTTTGGTCCAACAGGATTTTGCAAGAAAAGTCCCTGTGGCCCTTTCACCACAGCCCCAAAGGGATTTCAAAATAAAAGTCTTGGCCCTTTCACCACAGTCCCAAAGGGATAAAAAAAAAAAAAAGTCTGTTGTCACATCCATCTCATAGAGGATTATTACGGGAAGGCTGGAGCCTATCTCAGACGACACTGGGCGAAAGCGGGGTACACCCTGAACAGCCTGCAAGACCATCACAGGGCAAAACACACACAACCATTCACAGTCACACTCACATCTAGGAGCGATTTGGAACAGCTAATTAGCCTAATGTGCATGTTTTTGGACTGTTGGAGGAAACCAGAGTACTCAGAGGAAACCCACACAAGCACGGGAAGAACGTGCAAACTCCACACAGGAACGCCCCGAGCACGGGACTCAAACCCAGGACCTTCTTGCTACGAGGCGGATGCGCTAACCACTATGCCACCATGCCACCAGCATAGCTGCTCCTCCCTGTCAATCAGCAATAATCACCAATCTGAGGTGTCTGTAAGTTCATATATCCAAACAAGGGTAGAGCATAGTGATGTCCTCTAATTGTGTTATAGTGCCCTGTGACATCATGCGAACAGCTTAATACATGATATAAAAATTAAGCGCATGCTAAACATTTATCTTTGCAAGAGTTATAATGCAACACTAAACCAAGACAACAGGTTCACAGCACAAAGCACAAGAAAGGTACTGACACACCTACAGCACAGGAAGCCTGACAGCAACACTATCCAATGAGCAAAGAGCATGTATACAAAAGGGGGTCATAGTAAGCATGATTGGGTAAGACATGAAGAGGGCGGGTCTACCTTGTAGGCAACTCGTGATGGACATTTCTTTCCCAAACCTAGTGGAGGGGACATGTGACGTAGCATTTCATACATATCGAGGTAGGATATGCGTCCACTTCACAGAGGTAGCAGCCACAGTTCAAAGGTCAATGATCACACAAAAGGGAGATAAATGGTGTAGAAATGAAAGAAAACAAAATAAAAACATAATCAGAGTGGAGAAACAGCCATTATAAGAGTCATTAGTATTTTAGGGGAGAAACTATGTGCTTGTGAGAGAGCATCTTTGCCCGTGAAGGAGCACAGATGAATTTGCGATGCAAAAGAATAAATTTCTTTCACGTTATCAGGCTGCAAACTGGAGGACAAGTGTCAGATGGTGAACAGGGCAACAACCTTGTCCTTCTCATTCTGTATAGCATGCTTTGAAAGTTGATTAACCAATCAGATCTACAGGAACAAAGCTCACGCACACTGATGCTTGGGTTCATTCTAAATCAGTCAATTACCAGCAACACTTATTAAGAAGGCCATCTATAATGTACAATAAATATATTCATACAATGTTATAATGCATTCATAAGGCATACTGCTCTATATTACCAGTCAAAAGTTTGGGTGCATCATCTAATTTAGTTAGAATGAGTAGGTGTGTCCAGACTTTTGACTGGTACTGTATGTTACAGCAGCTGTAATAAACAATTGTTCCCTCACCAGGCTCCTTCTACTGCAATCCACTGTTCCTATAAGTCTGAAAAACTTTCTGCAGTAAAAGTTTGCAATGGAAGTGTGATACGATGGCCTGGTATCAGGAACTTACATATAAGCCAAAAGTTTGGACGCACACGTAATAGTGTCCAAACCTTTGAATGGTATTGTATTTACTTCATTATAAAAATGCATTGCATATGGGTCATTCTCTGAAACTGGTACCATAAAGTGAGACAATCCCCAAATTTCAGTGTATTTCCCTCTATATTGACCATAAACTCATGAACCATTGTTAGAAAGACAGTGAGAGAACTACTTCATGCACATAACTGCACTTTTATTAGTAACAAACAGGAATAAATCTGGATGGAACACCAAATTCATATTGTATGGACATGAAATTCATACCATTTGTTTTTGGTTAGTAAATGAATTACCACTTGACTACGTGTAAAATAAATCCACTTCAGGAGGTCACTCAATTGTACAGGGAACATCGTAACATGGAACCTCACCCCACACAGGAAAAATATGTCACGTCCTTGTGTAACTGCCGTGGACACCACTGGTTACGCGTGGAAACTTTGGATATAAGTTTTAATGTAAGATCTTTATTGCAAGCCCTACTATTTGCAGTTTGAGTTGATACTTCAGCAATAGCATGGCATAAAGCATAAAGAACAAATAAGTCACAATTTTCGTCCACACATTGCAACCAATTTTACAAAAAAATTTCAATATATATTTTTTTTCTGCTTGATGTATCCGAATTATTTTGCCTGACATGTTATATATGTCCATGTGGTATGTTTTGGGCAGGGATTGCTCTTTTAATTCTTAAATATTAGGTCAAAAATGTCAATCATTATATTTGACCCAGTTTCAGAGAATGACCCATATATGCATAGCTATGTTTATTATGGATTATGAACTGTTAGCATAAATGCATTAGGAATTAACATCTGTTTATTTTTTAATAGCAGATATTTTGCCTATTAATAATCTTAATTAATTGCTTTAAATTCCTAACAAATTCTTGGGCTTGGGATTGATTGGCCTTCGTAACTGTGAGAAAAGTCTTTATCCAGAGCTTACAAAAACATCACATAAATAATAAATATGTTATAACACTTATACTGTTGTAGATATATTATGGTATATAAATAGCTTTCACAAATTGTTCATCGGTAATTATACAGCAGAGCTCAATTTGACTTTGGAGCATTGGAATTTTGGTCCTATATCTATTTGGTGATCAGTAATCATACAGCAAAGGCCAATTTAGTGACTTCTAAAAACCGGACCACAATATGACCTTCAAAGTATGAGTAAGGGTCATGGTCCTTAAAACTCATGCGAGAGGATGTTGAGGAGGACTTATGTTTAAAATATGAAGGTCCTGCTTCATTCAGTGAAGGTGCATGAAGGACGACGGATCAACGGATTGACGGACTGCATTACCATATCCCTCTCATAACACTCTGTGATAATACATGTGTTTTTATGTCACAGCAAACATATGCTGCAATACACTAAACTACTCAGAATGCATTACAGACATTTCCATGAAGCCTTCATAGTTATTGCATGTGTATTAAAGGCATATTAAGGACTCAGTATGCAGCGTGGCTTTGTTTCCTGTAGTTTCCATGGTTACCATTGTTTAGATTAGTGAAGACGGGAGAGGGATGGGTGTAATCATTCACTAGCATCAACCAGGCAATTATACGAGCGTTGATTAGCACTACAGCACTGCCCTTTGTAAAGGGAAGTGTGTAGATGTGCAAACCTTGTATGCCACCCTATTAGGGCAGTTCTTTCCTAAGCCAAGTGGGGGCGAAATGACACGTAACAAATTGTACATATCCATATAGCGTATCCTTCCGCTGCAAGAAACAGATGTGAGATAAAACCACAATACATTTGACACAGAGGATTTGATAAATGCATACAGAGCTGACTGGCTTAAATGGCAACTGAGTTTAAGCTTTTCTGTTATGTAATGCCATGCGGGATCAGTACAGCTGGATTAAGCTCTCAATGCTGACAGAGGAAAAAAATCTTTAAACCTCAACTGTTGTCAGATTTACTCCATGTGTGTCAGCAATGACATTTCCCTGCTGTTTAACTTTAGTTTTATTCTTTTGACAGGGATACAAAAGTTTTCTTAAAGATTTACTGCTTGTGATTGACAAGTACCAGGCAGCAGGGTCATAATCTGCCCAGACGCGAATGAACTCATCCAGATGGTGAGGTCCAAGGATGGAAGCATCTCGTGTCAGGTATTCAAAGTTGTCCATGATGACCGCTACGAACAAATTTAGCATCTGGAATAGAGGAAATAAGAAAGGAGCATACAGTATCAATAGCTTGACAATGAAACTATTATGGTTACCATGGCATTACAATCACAAGGTCAAATCAGTGGTATAATGAGAATGATGTAAACTGCACAGACACATAAAACAGTTAGCCAACTACATTTGTTAGCGTAATTATTTTGGCGATTGCTAATCATCCTACATGAGTCCCAAACTTCAGTCTTTATACCATTCTTGGGTTTGTTGCACCAAAATAATGCATCTTCAACAATTTGTAAGCAGCAAGTCATCCCATGTGGATAGCAAAAAAAAAATAAAATTTTTCTTAATACATGACTGTGTTTGTACAAACCAGGAAAGAGCAGAGGAAGATGAAGGAGACAAAATAGAAGTACGCAAAATCACTTCCACACTCATTGTTGGTGGCGGAATTGTTGACACATTGCTTGCCACCCAAACACGCCAGCATAATCTCATGCCACGCCTCTCCCGTAGCACTCCTGTCGTTCACAAGAAATCCAAAATAAATGTAAAAATTAAAAATACACCCACAAAGAAATGACATCTAGGATATTGGACCAAAGTCCAAGTGTTTGAAAGCTGTTTACCTGAAGAGTAGCATGAGGGCCTGAAAGAAGGTCTGGAAGTTGTTGTGATTGTTAATTGCTAATTCGTCATTTAATTCGATGTTTCCAAACACCTAACACAAACACATGACTTGGTTATTACAGGACAGTGCATCTGCAACAGCTGGATGAATAATTCACACACACATAATTCACTTTCTCTGGTTTCTCATCTCAAAAGAGCTGTACGATTTAGAGAGCCATGATATCCTGGAAGCAGAGAAAGTATAAGCATTGAAGTAATATGACGAGTTGTGTTGATTTTATAATACGTTGTTGAATGGTTATGATATTGATCGACGCTGTACATCGGTAATTTAATATTCAATACATTTACTAAATTGTGTGACGTTTTAGAGCCAATTATATAATAGCACTGTTGCATTCTCAAATCCGATTGGTTAGACGTTCAAACTGCTTATCCTATTAGGGTCACAGGAAAGCTGGAGCCTATCTCAGCCAACAACTGGCGAAGGGAGGGTACACCCTAAGCAGCTCACCAAACCATTGCAGGAACAACATGCACACACAACCATTCACACTCACATCTAGGGGCAATTTGGAACAGCCAATTAGCCTAATATGTATGTCTTTGTACTGTAGGAGGAAACCGGAGTACCCGGAGGAAACCCACACAAGAACAGGGAGAACATGCAAACTCTACACAGAAACGCCCGAGCCCGGGTTTCGAACCCAGGACCTTCTTGCTGTGAGGCGGATGTGCAGTACCAGCTGAGATGTGACCCTAGTATGATTTCACAGCTTGGCATAAGGAAAATGAATGAGTTACAGTAGATATAGCTATCTTCCGACATGTACCTTTAAAGAATAATTACTGAAAGACTGTTTTATAAAAGTTCTGCGAAATTAATTAGAAATGTTAAAGGTATTAAAAAGCAAAATGTGAAAGTGCTGTAATAACAATTTTCTCCCATCGGTGTAATCATAACTAGCCATCAAACAGGCAGATTTTAATCGCTTGATATATAAATCTAACAGCATTACATTAAAAACATACAGAAAACCACAGCTAAGCAAAACTGTGCAGGAGACCCGCCCGGTTAAAAAGCGGAGCGGACTTTTATAGATGAATTATAATTGAGTAAAGGGTTCAGTCCCATATCCCGGCATACGGGTGATTATACAGCTCACTGATTACGCAGCTCTTCTCATTGCATATGATGCAATTAAGCATTGATTTACAATGGCATCCTAACTGAATGAATTGCAAGCACCCTAGCTTCAAACACAATACAGGAGATTGCTCATGCACTGCTAAACGAGTAATCAAACTTGAAGCCAGGATTTAGCCATTAGAGTTACAAGACTGCCTTCCTGTTATACTGGATGTGCCACAAAGCCACATTTGCATATGCAAAGCCAAATATGTCAAGCCATGTCTACCTTTCCTAAAAATATGGCTGATACATGTATAAAAAGCTGTTAACTTGCTTTAATGTCTATTTTCGAACTGTC
Organism: Tandanus tandanus; assembly: GCA_039654325.1. Taxonomy (NCBI): domain Eukaryota; kingdom Metazoa; phylum Chordata; class Actinopteri; order Siluriformes; family Plotosidae; genus Tandanus; species Tandanus tandanus. The sequence continues at coordinate 23,465,246 of JBCNYH010000026.1, forward strand.
ACACCTCATGCGTTGCAGATCATCCCCATGGCCTATGTTTTAAAGAAGGGTTCATTTTGGTGTCTCAGGATATTAGTGATTATACAGTTCGCTGATTACACTGCTTCTCGCTATCCTGAAATGCAATGAGCATTGATTTACAATTCCAACCTAATCGGCTGAGCAGCAGGCTTCCAGAAACCAAGAAGCAAGATGTTTTTAATTTCATTCGGGCTAAACTGATGTACAGACAATGGATGTTGTAACAGATGTACCATCCTCATTACTTCATTAATCAGCTCCATTAAAATCAGACAAGAATTATTTAATTACCATAGAGCACACTTTAAGAATGGTGCTTTATTACAAAGGGCTATTTGCAGCCAAATGAAGATGAGAGGCAATTTTTTTTCTCCGTATAATAATGCAACCTATTAAATAAAAATGAACCTGACCCCAAGGCAAGATATCTTATTCTCTTCAACGTGGATAGAGAATTTCTTAAAGAAACAGTGAATAGTCTTTTAGTTGTAAATCAAAATTGTGTCGATGAACTAGTGTTTAAATTATATGTCTTATAAGCAGAACTTTAATTTTTATTTCAGACACCACTGGAGCACCAAAGTACAACTCCTAATCCAAAAAAATCTACAGTTCTTCAGGAAGCTGCTTCCAGTCCTTCCCCTGAAACGCTGATTTTGAGTGTGCACAATGGACATCTTGTTTGGCTTCTGTTTCTCTCTGCCCACTCTGCTCTGATTGGTTGCCTTTATGAAGTGGGTCGCCTTTCCTTTCAGTGCGCTGGGAGGCAGATCGGGATGAACAGAGACACCGCAGTGGTTTGAGGGAGGGGTCAGCTACTCAGCAGCCACCCCCCAAAAAAAACATTTTAAAAAATTGTGCAACCTTGTGCTTACAACCTGCTCAAAACAGCCCAGAGGGAAGACTTGAACCTGTGCTAGCTTTGTGGTGTTATCTAACACAGTTATACAACACTGTGACAATATTTATGGGTCAAAATAGGATGAAAAAGCTAAATATCGAACCTTTAAGAATGAGTGGAGGCTTGATATATGGTTAGGCATAATGGGTTAAACATTTTCTGTGAATAATGTAATTTTGATCTAAGTGAAAGTGAATAAATGAATAAAAATGGTTTGTTCATTATAAAATCAGGAAGGGGCGGCACGGTGGTGTAGTGGTAAGCACATCCGCCTCACAGCGAGAAGGTCCCGGTGTTCGAGGCCTGGTCTCAGGTGTTTCTGTGTGGAGTCTGCATGTTTTCCCTGTGCTTGCGTGGGTGTCCTCCGGGTACTCCGGTTTCCTCCCACAGTCCAAAGACATACAAAGTAGGCTAAATGGCTGTTTTAAATTGCCCCAGGTGTGAGGGTGAGTGTGAATGGCTGTGTGTGTTGCCCTGTGATGGTCTGGCGAGCTGTTCTGGGTGTACCCTGCTGTCGCTCAGTGTCGGCTGAGATAGGCACTAGCCTCCCCCCTAGCCTAGAAGGATTAAGCGGTTTGGTAAATGAGTGAGTGAGTATATTATGAAGTCCCCTTCTTGATTGTTCCCTTTTTTTTTTTAAAGCTTTTATGGTTTGAAAAATAGAGTGGAATTCCCAATGTTCATTGTGTCTGTGGCAGGACAAAATAGAAAGCTTTTAAACATTAACCATTACAGCGAGTACCTTTTAAATGTAATTGACAGTGCTGGAGTAGCACTTACCTGCATCCCAATGATGGCATAGATGAAGAAGAGCATGGCAATGAGCAGACACACATAGGGCAGCGCCTACAAGAAAATAAACAGCTTTTTGTCATACCAGCACTGAAAACCATATGAATACTATGATTCCATCTGGCTCTAACATTCAGTGTCACTGGACTTTTAGACGCCTTTACCTCTACATCATCAGCACAATCACACCACAATACTTTCTCTCTATTTTTTTTTACTGTGATGTAATCGTGCAGTCCTATTTATACCTGATATACACAAGCCTGTTTTCTGTTATTGTCATTTTATTTTTAATTTTTATATTTTTATAATTCTATCTGATATCTCAACTGGGTTTTGGATTTGCATTTTTATTTTTGAATTTTTTTGGAGATAACCTGACCTGCTTGTTTTGACCAAACCAATTTCTGACTTTGCTTTTGATTTACATATTAACTGAAAAAGCATCCTTTTCCTGTGAGTTTCATAACACTTTGTCCATTTCTATATATACATATATGCATCTGTATTCAGATTTAAAGTCAAAGTTGAATGGCTGATTGCCTCATGTTACAGGGTGCCCTCATGTCTGTCTTCCTTCTGGTTCTCTCTTTTTAGTTATGCTGTCATAGTCAGTCATGCCAGAGCCCCTGCTTGCACTCAACACTAATAAACTTTACCATTAACCATTACACTGTTATGAGCATACCTAACAACCTCTCACTCTCTATCTCTCTGTCTCTCTCCCTCTCTGTGTTTCGTTGAGGTACATATGCTACTTCTGTGATATCAGTGATTCTGCTCCTTCTGCTCCTTCTGCTTTCTGAATCTTGTGATCCATCCTGATGTAAATATACACTCAGAAATTGTGAAGATGACTTTTCACTGCTGGTGATATAAACTATTTTACTAAAATGATTTAGGACTACAATTACCATTAAAGTTATAACAGAACCAGCAAGACTCCATGTTAAACTATAGTGAAGTTTCTGCTACATGGTTTGTATTTTATTGGTTTCTCCTAAATGAGAATGGGTTCCCTCTTTAAGTCTGGTTCCTCTCAAGGTTTCTTCTTTGTGTCATTGAGGGAGTTCCTCCTTGCTAATGTCGCCACGGGCTTTCTCATTGTGGATGTGTAGGATTTGATTTATAAATTAAACATTAGAAATGTTTAAATTCTATATAAAATTTTTAGTATGTAAAGCTGCTTTGTGACAATGTCAGTTGTAAAAAGCGCTATACAAATAAAACTGAAGTGAATTGAATTGAAGAGGGTGTGGCCACTTCAAATAAGCTCTTCCAGTATGCAAAATTTTGAACATTCAAAAATTAAGGCAGGCACTAAGACACATGGTTTTTCTTTGCTTGTCAAGCTACATGGGGACGGCTCTATGTTCCGACAGTAATTGGTTTAGCCTGCTAGCTGTTAAAAGAGCATATGTTTCGCTTGCTAGCACTTTTTTTGCACCTTCTGCATTTCAGGCATTAAAGTCAGGCATCTGAAAAGGGCAGATATCAAGGGTCCAAACCTTAAAAGACTGGGCAAAGGTCCAGAGCAGGATGCGGATGGTGTAGCCTTGCCTCAGGAGCTTGATGAGTCGAGCAGCTCGAAACAGCCTCAGAAAGCTAAGGTTGATCAGCTTGTTTGTCTGAGAAAATGACAATCACCCAGATAATGTTAGCCTGTACTCATATTTGGTCACTGAGTCAGTGTCTTTCAATCTATTATGCATTACCGCAAGCATTTCCCACACCAGCAGATTTTAGTTTCATTTCTAGAGGAGAAATGATTCCTGCTGGTACCCATCATGCATTAAAGTGGTACTGATTGTAAATCATGCATATACAATTATCAGTAGTGGCTTCTACTGTTTAGGATTGGTTTCAAAGAAGCAGAAACCAACATTATTATATATTAAAGAAAGGTTCATTATCACAGCCATGCAGTCAGATTTAAGACTCTAGTTTAAGACATCATACAAGATGTTCAGACAACTTTATGTTGTTTTAGACAAGTTTATCACTATAATTTTAGCGCAGGCTAAATTTTCTCAGGTCTCGAAATATTTTTGTGATACAGTGTATCTGGATATGATTGTGTTTTCATTTTATCCAAGTAAGACACAAACTGGATTCTCTGTTTTAACTGATAAGATGAGTATCTTGCTGAGCAATGAACATTTGTCGGCAGTGGTGACACTTTTTACCGACTTTAAACTATTCACCAAGTATGTCAGTCAGTGAGGTACTAACTGCTGAATTTTTGATGACTTTGTAGTGAATTATTGGTAATATTATGGCAAGTAGTTTATGAACAGTTCACAGTCAGCAACGTTTTGGCAAATATGGTGACAACGCCAACTGTTCTCTGACTGTTTGCCAAACACTCACCAAGTCAGGTTGCTTTCATTTAGCATAATGGACACGTGACGGACACACAGCCTACGGACACTTGGCAACTATATGCAGAGTTCGCAAAAACTGTCTTGAGTATTGTTTAATAAGTCCCCACATTTCCGAATCAGGCGAATAATTGAAGAATACAATTGAATTGACGACCACAACCCCCCTCCCCCTCCCAAAAAACAAACAAACAATAACAAAAAAAAACGCCTTCAAATTGTTCGGAGAACAACTGGAGTATTTGCAGACTATTTGGTGAAAAGAAATGTTCGGCAAAGATTCTTCAAAATTTTTGAACACGTTCATAACTCATGGAATGGCGAAGTCACTACAGTCACCAACTGTTCACAAGCCCAGTGAGATGCACCTTTAACGCTTGATCTTTAAATGATTTAGTAATTTATGAAAATATTGAGCTTTGGGATTTCTAGCATTCTTTATTACTAAAAAGAAAATTGCAGATTTCTCCAAAAGGGTTATCATCTCTTTTCAGTTTTGTACATCCATGTAGGTGTGGCCTTGCATTATAATAAGCATGCTTAATTGACATGCCTCTATACTACATTTCCATTCTACTAGGCAAGTCAAAGTGAAATAAACACAACAGTGCATGCAGACATGGAGAATCTGAATTGCTCAACCCTTCTTGTACAACCCTAACAAAAAACCGACTTTGAAGCTTAGCCTTTGCTTGCTAGGTTATTTTTGCTCAATTATATGCATTAAAACCTAGTTGAATAGTTAATACTGAAATTGCCCACATTGGTATTTAGACAAAACTACAGACTTTAGATTGTGTGTGGGAGTGGCATATGTGGGTGGAGTTTTAAAATTTTAGTGATGAGTGATAAGCAGTGAGATATCGCAACCTAACTGTATAATACAATCACAATATATGACACAGCACATAAAAAAGTTATCAAAAGACATGGACCAAAAATCTGTTTTAGACCGAGAGTCTGCGCATGAATATTTGAGCTATTTCTGGGTTACTGTATGGATTGGGAATGATCAATGCTTTCGTGTAAATCTAGTAATTTTTATCACTGACATAGCCGGATAAAAACACAGACCAAGATTCTGTTTTCGTCCTGTTTAGTGATCACTGCAGCAGATAAACACTTGCTGCAGCCATCTTTGTTTGCTTTTGGTAAGAACGTTGATACACTAATCATTCACGAACATGATACAAGTGACTATTTATCTATTTGAATCATTACTAAACCCCACTAATTCAAATAACAGACACAGTGTATCAGCGTTCTTACCAGAAGCAAAGATGGCTGCAGCAAGTGCTTTATCTGCTGTAGTGATCATCAAAAGACTAAACAGGACTAAAACAGAATCTTGATCAGCCGGCTATTTCAGTCTGCTATCTAAGAACATCATTCAATAAACACACAAACATGACACGCTTAAATAATATTAACCTCTCTTTAAAGCTCCTTTCTGCATAATCTTAGCAGAATATCAACTTAAGTGTACGCGTAACCTGATTCTGAACACGTGTAACTTTCTCTGAATCAATATCAACTTTGAGTCATCAATAAAATAAACATTTAAGCAGGAATGCATAGTTGGTTTAAAAGCAACATTAGCCTTCTGATCTTTGGGAACAAATTATAAATTATAACTTTAGCAAAAAATTCATACTCCCAATTTACACTAAAAGCATCCAAAGTAGTAATACTGTAAATCTGTATATATATACTTTATAAAGAATTAAAATTATTTTGAATGTTTATATTGTGTAGATCAAACAAACTTTAACTTTAGGTTTCCTGAGTGTTTTAATTTAAGATATAATTGTTAAGTGTTTTTAATCAGATTGCTAAAAAATACCCTTAAACAAAGTCACTGCAAAAAAACGTCATTTTAGTAAGTGAGTATATCTTGAATTTAGTCAGATTTATCAAGCATTTCATATTATAGCATTACAATATACAAAATACAATATTATAGAACATATATATCTAAACATTTTACTCCTTTAAAACCTTACAAACTTTGCTTTTTTTGAATATTGCCTTCAATAAATAAATAAATCTAGTTACACAATGATCTACTAGTAAATATATCTAGAAATAGGTTTTAAATTCTTACATTTTATTGTAATTTTCTAATAGGAAATAGCAGATAAATATTAAAATATTATTAATATTTTAACTTACTAAGCTTCTTTTTTTGCAGCGTTGGCACGGTATCTTAAAATCAAGCTGATAAATAGGTAATTATACACATGTAAACAGGCAGGACAGATGGACCGAAGCAGAGCAGGACAACTAAAGCTACTTACCGTCTGTGGAGTCCATTTGGGAGAGAAGGGGACAGGTGCCAACAGAGATTTAGCATGGAAACAGAGTGACAGTGAAATCATTAGGAGGGGCGAGAGTCTACTCTGACACACGGAGACTCCACTGTCAACACTCATTGGGGAGACGTGTGCACTGCAGAGCTTCATCGGCTACATTTCCTCTTTGGAATTTGCCGGATGAACATGTGAGGTAAATAAGACTTGAAAGAGGAATTACGCTACAGGCCTTTTGGTAAATGTAAGTCTTACTAATTATATGCAAAGTGATTTGTTATGATTCAGAGGTGAAGTTGTATTTTAGGGTTTGCTGGGTGTTTTAGTGGATAATTTCTTCTAGACATTCTTGGCTTGCAGCTATTCTAATGCTATTATATATTATATGCGGCAATATAATTATAATGAGAGCCATGGTAACTTCCAGGTCTCTAAATTTATATATGTTTGAATGTTCTTCCTGTGCTTGTGTAGATTTCCTCTGGGTTCTCCGGTTTCCTCCAACAGTCCAAAGACATGCACATTGGGCTAATTGGTAGGTCCAAATTGCCCCTAGATGTGAGTGTGATTATGAATTGTTGTGTGTGTGTTGGCCCTGCAATAGACTGGCGAGTTGTTCAGGGTGTACCCCACCATCACCCAGAGTTGGCTGAGATAGACTCCAGCCTCTTTGCAACCATACCAGCATTAAGCACATTGGAATATAAATGAATGAATAAAGTTAATTAGGTTGTTCATATGACATTTTATATTGCTATGTTCCTCTTGTACCTGGGGTTGTTTTAATTGTGCTATACAGATAAAGTTGACTTGATTTGACTTTTAAAATCAAATCAAATAGAAATTTGTCGTTGATGTAGATGTGGTGAGTGTGGACTTCCATTTTGCCTTCTGGATCGTGTCTTACTCTCAGTGAGAAAAAGAGAAAGTTGCAGATGCACAAACAAATACAGACAAAACAGTGAAAGCCCAAACATAAACACACCATCGTGATCCTCTGCTGATCTCAGTGGTCATCAACCCTGTTCCTGGAGATCGACCTTCCTGCAAGGTGTTCATCTCCAACCAAAATCTAACACACCTGTTGTATTTGACCAACAATTCTTAAGGCAATGATTAGATGGTCAGGTTAGCTTGATTATGGTTGGAGCTCAAGTCTTTAGGGAAGTAGATCTTCAGAAACAGGGTTGGTGACCCCTGCTCTACAAGCTCCTGGACTCTAGAAGAAACAGAGATGACCATCTCAACTGCTTACCTTGAGTTCAGAGACCACGATGTCAGTGATGCTTCCCAGCACTGTTACGAAGTCGAATACGTTCCAGGTTTCTCTCAGATAGTTCTGGGTGTCATTCAAGACAGGATAAGAAGAATGGGAGAAACAGACTTTGTTAGTATATTACTACAAAGTCAAAATCATTACAAAACCAATCCTTGAAAATAATGCTTTAAATGGAGGTCAACCCACACACACACACACACACACACACACACACACATACAGTATAACCTTTCATACATTGGATCAGCCATGACAGGCTGATCTGTCAGACGGTGCAGTCATGTCTGCCTGTCTCTTCAGAATGCCACAGTGATTTGTCAGGTAGTGGCTGCCAAGGGCTTAAAACAACAGCAGCGAGGCCATGCCATCTGCCACCTGCTAAGAACAGGTGGAGGTAAAAGCATCATGCAGGGGCTAGAGTCATTTAATAAATGAGGCTACTAAATGGAAATGGAGCTTGGGACGGGCCCTGCTGCTGCAGGCACTGAGAGCACAGATTTATGTGCCACTATTAGTGCCCTTGCTTATCCATCATCATCGTGCAGTTCACATGCTTTCAACAAAATTCCTACTTCTTAGGCAATTCCTCTGATTAGCCAGCATCAAGAAATTTCATGCATAATTTTAGGAGGGGTAGTAGGGGCAGTAGTGGCTCAGTGGTTAAGGGGTTAAGCTTTGGGTTACTGATCAGAAGGCCGGAGGTTCAAGGCCCACTGCCACTTTTGGGCCCTTGAGCAAAGCCCTTAACCCTCAACTGCTCACTTGTACAAATGAGATAAAAATGTAATGTCTGCCAAATGCCATGCATGTACATCTTAAACACAGGCAGCCCACTGGTGACGTGATTAGCACCGTCAACCTCACAGCAAGCACGTTCTGGGTTTGAACTTCATTCTGGGTATTAACAATCAATATAGAATCATATTCAGTTCTTTAACTTTTGCACATATACATTTTATTTCTGCTATATTTTAACATTTCCAAGGAGGCTTGGGTTCAATTCTCGGGCTCGGGCGCTTCTGTGTGGAGTTTGGATGTTTTCCATATGCATGCATGGGTTAATGTATCTAGTAATTTGATAATTAAGTTAATTAAGATACTTTGCCCAATGAAAAAAGTATAGAGGCATTATTATAATATACTAATTTATATTGATTAATTAATAGTATCATATTCGTGTATATATTTATAAAACTTTGGTCTGAAATAGCCTTCCTGTATTCTATAATATAACATTTTTTTTTTTTTTTTTTTTTACAAAATAAAACTTATAACACATAAAATTTTTTAAGATCCATAGCCCAGAAGTGTGTATAACTGAGCCACGTCTGTCTTTTCGGAAAACTTCACGTCCACTGTCTGAATGGTGTTTAAACCTGTAGTTTTGTCTGAAAACGTTGTTGTTGTTGTTGAAAATGTTTTGTCTGAATTTCAGTATTTAAGCCCCGCCTAACAAAACACTGAATGTGGCCCCCGATGTCTAAATGAACCCCATGCCTTAGCCTATGAGATCTTTTCATTGGGGAAGATTTTACCTACTGGCGCTGTCCTAAGCATGCTCGAGTGTTTCTTACCAGCAGACCAAAAGCGATGATCTTCAGAATACATTCCAGCGTGAACAGGGCAGTGAAGATGATGTTCAGCCACTTCAGCATTTCCTCATAAGCTTCTGAAGCGGAACTGAACTAAAAGCAACAAAGCAGTGACATCATTTACACATAAGAACTACAAAACAAAACAGCCATCTTAATCTCATGAGTGTAACTTGGTTTGCTACAAGTTATTCAATAAAAAGGATTTTTTTTTTTTTAACACAACCCAAAAATGCATATTTATAGCATGGCATTTTAACTAGATAGTAATGAGATGTATTAAGCTCCTAATATAAAATATAATGAGATGTCATTTTCCTGATGGATGAACAGTCTTCTTTCTGTGTATTAGCAAGTCATTATTAATTTTAGGAATCTATTAAAACACATAGCCTCTCTGCAAATGTATAAATCCCCCAGCATAAATAATAGAAGTCAACTGAGCAGTTCTCCGAGCAAACAAGTGGGCAATGAACAGTTTTTTTCCTAACTGAATTCACTCACTCATTTTTACTGAATGTTTTTACACTGTGGGAGGAAACCAGAATGCCCGGAGGAAACCCACGCAAGCACGGGGAGAACTCCACACAGAAACGAACAAGCCCGGGAATTGAACTCATGACCTTTTTGCTGTGAGATGGACGTGTTAACCACTACAACACCGTGCCGCCCTCTAACCAAACTGCCCTGTGCATGTAACTTGTAATACTAATACATTGCCATGCTGTTCACTACACCCTCTGTGGTGAATTTACTATGGTCTGTTGATTTTTTTAGTTGAGTTGGTCTTTTGAGTTGAGTTGAGTTCTAGTGGTCTTTTCAATTAACTCACATAAATTAAAATGACCTATTTACTGTTCTCCCAAACTAACTGCCCCTGTTGGGCTCGTATCTTGTTACTAGTAGCTTGTTAAATCAAGTATTAGCTTGTTATTGTGCTTACAATTCGGTTAAAATGAGTAGGTGTGTCCAGACTTTAGACTAGATGTTATAGCAGCTGTTATAAACAATTGTTCCCTCACAACGTTCCCTCACAACTTCTCCTGAAGTTATGCTGCAATCCACATTACTCATAACTCTGAAAAACTTTCTACAGTCAAAGTTTGCAATGAAAGTGCGATGGTTATTGAACTCAGAATATATTCGAAATCACAAAAGTGCGGTGTGGTGGCATAGCAGTTAACACGTCCGCCTCACAGCAAGAAGGGCCTGGGTTTGAGTCCCGGGCTCAGCGATGGTGTGTCTGTATGAAATTTCCCCGTGCTTGCATGGGTTTCTGCCGGATACTGCGGTTTTCTCCTACAGTCCCAAGACATGCACATTAAGCTAACTGGCTGTTCCATATTGCCCCTAGGTGTGAATGGTTTTGTGTGTTTGTTGGCCCTAGGATGGTCTGGGAGCTGATTAAGGTGTGCCATGCCCTCGCCCATTGTTGGCTGGGATGGGCTCCAGCCCCCCTGTAAGTCTGGTAGGACTATGTGGTTTAGCAAATGAGTGAGTGAGTAATATCACAAAGATCTTTTTCACACTTAAAACAATGTTGTTAAGACTCAGAGGATAATTGATATTAAATGCACAAAATACACAAATAAATTGGCTCAAAACCCTTTTAGATCAATACTTGAACTTCATCTCTCCCTTCCTCCTTCCATTACCAAAGGAAGGGATAAAAACTGTTCCTGTGTTTAAACTACACTCTTTTGTACAATGCTGTCAATAATTAATGAAAGAGCTTGGCAACATGGCCTGATGTAGGATAAAAGGCATATGGTCAAAAGGCTGAGCTCTGACTGTAAACATCCTGATGGTAACTACAGTGCTCTTCAATGTGACTAAATATATCTTTAAAGAAGATCGGACAGTAGTCCAGCTGCATGGTTTATATTAAAGCACTTGATGAAATATGAGTATGTAGTAACAACATCCATAAGCACTTGGATGGTATATACTCAACATTTAAATTTTTACACTCTTTCTTTTTGATCTTTTTGAGGGTGATGATGGCTCAGTGGTTAAGGCTCTGGGTTACTGATCTGAAGGTCGGAGGTTCAAGGCCCAGTACCACCAAGCTGCCACTATTAGGCCCTTGAGCAAGGCCCTTAAACCCTTAGTTGTATAAAAATTTATGTCACTCTGGTTATGGGCATCTGCCAAATGCCAAAAAATGTAAATGATCTGGTGAAGTTTTCCCTGAGAAAACTTGGGAGCAGTCTCCAGTATTCATGCTATCTGTACGTTTTCAGCATGGGAGAGTCTTCAGGATGAAGAAAAACAACAGGAACAGCTTTCTGTTCATCCTGCAGCTTTTTCTGAATGACTGCTCATATGTAAATAAAATAGTGCAAAGGTCATCAAAGCAAAATATGTTGAATCTCTGAACTGCTCAATCCTGCTAGGGCAGTGGGGAAGCTGTGCCTATCTCAACCGACACTGGGCGAAAGTTGAACAGCTCGCCAGACTATCACAGGCCAACACACAACCATTCACACTCACACCTAGCGGCAATTTGGAATCGCCATTTAGTCTAATGTGCATGACTTTGGACTGTGGGAGGAAACCGGAGTACTCGGAGGAAACCCACACAAGCGCAGGGAGAACACGCCAACTCGACACAGAAGCGCCTGAGCCTGGGAATCGAACCCAGGACCTTATTGCTGTGAGGCGGATGTGCTAACCACTACATCACCGAGCTACCCTGTGTTGAATCATATGAACTGGAAAAAAAAAAAGGTGACATAGTGGTTAGCACGTCATCCTCACAGCAAAAAGGTCCTGGGTTCGATTCCCAGGCTCAGGTGCTTCTGTGTAGAGTTTGCGTGTTCTCCCCATGCTTGCGTGGGTTTCCTCAGGGTACTCTGGTTTCCTCTCACAGTCCAAAACATCCACATTACGCTAATTTGCTGTTACTCCTAAGCATGAGTGTGAACAAGATTGCCTTCTTTTATACCTTAACCAAAAAAAATTTTAAATACAGATTAATATATTTATCACTTAAAACCATACTAGCAGAGAAATGAATTAGTTCAGCCTAAAAAACTTTCTAGATCGAGCGGTGAAGTTCATAACTTCTTTCCCATATATTGAAATTGCGCTGCACTCTTGATAATTAATTAATGAACTTGGCATTGGCTTGGTTAGTAGTCAAAATCATATGAATAAAGGGCTCAGCACCAACTGTGAAGTTAATAATGCTTAGGTAGTGTATAGAAAAGAAGACATTTGCTTACCTTCATCATGAGAACCACAGTATTGACTGCAATCATAGTCAGGATGGAATATTCAAACGGTGTCGAAACCACAAACCTCCACATCTTGTACTGGAAAGACTGCTTATCCTGGGGCATGTAGCGAGTCAGGGGCTTGGCATTGATTGCAAAGTCAATGCATGCCCTCTGTGGTTAAAAAAGCAAAACCAGCCTTCATCTTCTTATCACAAAACCTTAAAGGCACTTGAGTAAGTCTCCTCATTAAGACCAGCTTCAAGAGTATGCCGGGATTCAGCATCGTTTTCGACATCGGCTCTTGATCTAACACTGTTTAATTATCAGAGAAGCAGCTCGATGTCCCTAGAGCTCTTGGAATCAGAACTCATCAAAGTGTGAGAGACACAAAGCAAACATCAAACTAGAGTCTACGCCCAACAGAGAAAGCGCTTAGAGCATGTTTAAACAGCTAATACCAGAGGCTAACGGTTTTCCTGATAATAAGCCAATACATCGAGAGCTGAGAAAAATCTCTGTTGAGTACATGGAGTGATGGCATAAAGTGAAACAAAGGAAGATAAAAGAAAGGAAAAATTGTCTGTGGAAATCAGTACCCAGATAGAAAAGGTATGGTTGAACAGATGGGTTGCCCATGCACTCACTTGGGATAGAAATACTCTAAACGTTTTATTACCCTGAAGATGTATCACAGCAATGTGAGCACACAGCAGACAAATACTGCCTTCAGAAACACAAAATGAGACTACCATTCTACCAGCTATCAGTGTGTCGGCGTGTACTTTGTACCTCGTTCTTCTCCAAACTGCACTCAGACATGGCTTTGTCCCCTTGCTCCTGAAACGTGATGATGATCAAAGCAACGAAAATGTTGACGAAGAAAAATGGGAAGACCACAAAGTAGACCACATAAAAGATGGATGTCTCCATGCGGTAGCCTGGGATTGGGCCTTGGTCTTCATAAGTGGCATCTACAGAGTGTTTCAGCACCCTATGAAGAGAAGAAGGATGGCGGACAATTAATAAAATATTCATTAGTGATTGTTTTAATGAGCATCAGGAATACAAATATGTAGTAACAGAGCAACAGTATTTGACCAAAAGTATGTGGACACCTGACCATCACATCCATTTTGTGCTTTCTGAGGATCTTATGTCAGTCTCCCCTTTTCAGCTTCTGGTCAGGATTTCTACAACATTTTGGAGTGTGGCTGTGGCATTCCCATTTGTCCCATTCATCCATTTGCCAAAACCGTTTTACATTTACATTAACGGCATTTGGCAGATGCCCTTATCCAGAGCGACTTACATTTACAGTATCATTGTTATACAACTGAGCAGTTAAGGGTTAAGGGTGGTACTGGGGCTTGAACCCTCATCCTTATCTGTATCCCAGAGCCTTAACCACTGAGCCACCTCTGCCCCCGTTTATGGTTTATCCTACCAAGTTCGTGGGGAGGCTTGGGCCTATATCAGCCAACACTAGGTGAAGGTGGGTTACAACACACACACAACCATTTACACTCATATCCACACCTAGGGGCAATTTAGAACAGCCAATTAGCCTACTGTGCATGTCTTTCGGCTGTGGGAGGAAACCGGAGTACTCTGAGGAAACCCATGCAAACACAGGGAGAACAGCCAAACTCCACACAAAAACACCCTTGCCAATCCCAGGACTCGAACCCAGGACCTTCTTGTCATCGGTACAATGGTATAAATACAGGCTTTAATATATTAAAAACTTTTCTGTATGAAAAACAGAGAAGTTAATACTTATGTGTAAGTGCTAGTGTTACGACATACTGTATCTTTAAACGAGTGCAGATGGATTAACACAGTTGAGGGGATATAGGGTGTTTTTCCCCCCTCAGATTGGTGGTATCATTTCTTTCAATATTTCAAGCATGAAATATTTTCAATGTGGATTTAAATGTGAAATGAAGCAAAAGAATAAGATGAAATGAGATGGGAAAGACAGATGATGATAGAGAAAATTTTTGAGCAAGTATCAGAATATAAAAAAACCCAATACCATGGAATGGAATTATAAGCATAACAAAAATTCCTTTGTATTGCTCAATGTCTATGTAGATATACAATGGGGTCCAATATATATATATTTTTTTTATTAGGAGCCCTTTTAGACAAAAGTGGTGGTGTATAATCTTCACTGCGCAATACTGTAATATATATTTCTACTCCATTGTACATTTACATAGACATACAAAGGCATTTTCATTATACTTAT
>JBCNYH010000026.1:23525852-23540079 GCA_039654325.1 Tandanus tandanus
GAAAATCTAAAGGGAAAGCAATTCCATATTGACTATTTAATAGAATTCGCATACTTATTCAATATATTTATATGTTAGAGTTATTAATTACTAAAATTTTGGAAAATACAGACATGGCTCATGTTTTTTTTGCCCTGGAGTGTACATGCCCATTTCCACCATGCGTAACAGATGATGTGGAATGCTTTGGATATCAAGTCTTCTTCATACACTTATCTTCCCATCATTCGGTAAAAAGTTCATCTTGGTTTCATCTCCCCAAAGAATCTTTTTCCAGGACTGAGCAGACTTTCTTGCAAAATCTAGCACCAGAGTACCTCCACCCTCTTGCTACCTGGATTGTTACCTGACCTTTCTATTTTTGAGTGTTAACAGTGGTTTGCATCTTAAGGTAAACCCTTTGCAATTACATTTATGAACGCATTTATTAATTGTAGACTTTGAAAATCATAAGTCTTTCTACATAAAGTGTTCTTAACTTGACTGGATGTTGTGAATGGAATTTCTTCATCAAGGTAGGAATTCTATCATCATCCAGTTTAGTTGTCCATGGTTTTCCAGGTCTTTGGTGTTGCTGAGTTTACCAGTGCATTTATTGTTTTAAATAATGTACCAAATTATGGATTTTTCCAATGATAAAGTTTTTGCTATCCCTTTGATTGATGTGTTTTTTTGACATTATATATGCTCAGGACCACACTGCCACTACTGCATACTAATCACTTACAGAAAGAAAGTTGAAATCTGTCTTACCCTGATAAGACGCCCAGAACCAGGTTGAGCATGAAGAAAGAGCCGATGATGATGAGGGGGATGAAGTACATCCAGTTCCATGCGTTGCCCAAGGCATCATTGGTCTACACAAATCAGAGAAATTTGACACCACCAATCTCTATCCTTCTTAATTTATAATCTATAAACATGCGTTTTCAAAATTAATTATGTATAAGCATCATGCGACAGATTCAATTCCTCCACCAAAATAAATCCCCTCCCTTTAAAGAAAACTGAAACACATTAGCAATGCCAAAAGTTGTTCAAAAGCGCAGCGGTCCTGACGCCAGTGTTTGAAAGAAAATCACATTTTAAGCAATACCGCATGCATGAAACCCAGTTAAGACTGATTGTATCATTCACCCACAGAGTAAGAGTGTAATGCAAAATAAATTAAGTCATTACAACCCTTCTCCCACATGCAGTCATCACAGAAATGTGGCAACAAGAGCTTAAATGCAAGTGAAGCCCTAAGGCTCCTATGAACACAACTGTGTAGTGAAATAAAATCTGAATCATTAGGAATTTAGGCTGATTTTACCAATAGCTTTAACCCAAATTGTTCCAGGAGAAAATCCAATGACACACCCACTTAACCAGTAATCAGTCACAAGCTCATTGGGAGGAGATAAAGATTTAGTAACAGGTCAAGTTTTCATTAAAAATTTCAAACAAAGACATTAGCTGAAGGTTCACGCTAGGTACAAGTCTTCTTTGATTGGTTTAATAAGGTCAATGCCACTGCTTATGTCAGTTTTTAAAAAGCTTGATGTTAGTTTGCCTAAATTATGATTATGCGGAAAGCAGAGGTGATTGATCAGCCTAATGCTACCCATTAGACTAGAAGTTGCTAAGTTGTCAAAAACATTGACAAAGCAAGCTGACTAAATTGTCCATAAATTGTACTCCTACTCAACAGAACACATGGCACTTTCTAAAAAAGCTTTTAAAAAGCTATTGATTTAACTGCAGAGGTCTGGATGTCACCACTTAAGCGTGACTCTAGTTCTGCCTCTTGAACAAAACTAAAGGTTTCTTTGCAGTCAGCAGCCTGGTGCTAATTTGGAGTTGAGCTTTAGTGGGTGACATGGGTGTCCAAAAAAGAAGACAGGACCTTTGAACATAGAATTACAGCTTACAAAATGATGTTACTCCGAAGAGAAACACAGCAGAAGCTGATCCGAGTCAACCTACATATATCTCCTGGGCATTACACAAAGCTGGGCTTTATGAAAACATGACAAGTGATAGAAGATTCTAACATCATGCGTAAAAAGATTCTGGTCTGGTAACACAAAATTTGACAATTCTGGCTTTGACAGAAAGATCGAACACTGCCAGTAACCCAAAACTGCTCAATACTCTAGGAACATCATCCCGGTGGTAAAGCATGGGGGTGGTAGCATCGTCATGAAAGTTAGCCTTTTCTATATAATGCTCTCCTTATAAAGCTACTGACTTTTGGTTGAAAGCATAATCTAGGCCAATTCGTCTTTATCTATCTATCTATTTATTTGTTACCTCCACCAATGAGAATATGGTATACCTTTAGTTTGTTTTTTTGTTTGTTGGCAGGATTATGCAATTTTTATGTACAGGTTTTCATGAAATTTCTACCAAAGGAGAGGATTTGAACAAGGAAGACCATTAGATTTTGGAAACGATCTGGATGAAATGATGATCTGGATCCAGAATTTTTTTAAACATCTAAACATTGTGAGATAGCACCGTTTTTGTTCCATATTGGGGATTGCTGGGCTTGGCAGAGGTTTGCGCTCTCCAAATGCTCCTGTTTTATTAATGAATTAACGATGCTCTGAGGGATGTTCAAAGTGTAGAATACTTCTTCCATGGCCATCTCTGACAGACGGAGGCTTACTATAATGCTAGAAAGGCTCAACATTATGCCAATGACAAGAGTCATTGTTTTTTGTTTGTTTTGAGGATCATTGATTTTTTGTTTGTTTTGAGGATAATAATATAAGTGTGAAAATACAAATAAACAAAACAAAGATTTAAGAGTAAATGACCTTGGGGTGATTTTGGAATCCATAGGCTACTTTACAACACGTCATATTATTTCACTGTCTCCACAATTTTCCTGTGGAAGTCCTCTCGCCCACTGGCTGCCTATCTTCGTTTTCTGCAAAACCTGTCCCTGCTAGAGGATGCGGAGGAAGGAGAGGTGGGCGGGCAAAAACTCAAACTTCAAACTTGCATCATTGTGCAGGTGAGGAGTCAGCTATTTGGGAAGGAAAATAAAGTTTTTGGTCCCTGTTAAAAAAGAAGGGAACAGATGAGTCTTTTATTAGCAAGGGACCACTTTGTTCTTTTCCCACCACAATTCTACCATGTGTTACGGTACTGCATCTCCACATGTTATTATAATTTTCTTTTTCTGAACTCACTCTTTTTGAGCATCCAGAACACCCAAAAGCTACCTTAAAACCAAAGTGCAATAACAAGAATAAGGTTGATGGAACCGCGCTGATTGTTAGTGGATGCACAATAGGCGTGTCAACATACACTTGTGCTGAGCTGGGAATTAATTTCTCTTCCTTTAAATGTCAAGGCAATATACCACCATAGAACGTTCAAATAAATGGTTGACGTGTGTTTGCTCTTAACCCCTTCTTCTTTCCAGAGAAGTCTTACCCAGAACAAGACTGAATCTTTTTTTTTCTGTTTCTTTTGTTATTGATAATTCACAAGATTCGATTTAACATATGTTGTTGAATGCATTATGGCCTGTGGGGCCTCGTAATCATAAACCAAGCAAAGAAATTCCTCTAACAAAGCAGGACTTTTGAGACTGGCTCCAGATGCAGGCATATAAATGTCCACTGCTAAGGGCTAATAACTCAAAATTATGGCGTCTAATGAAACCTCTATGGGCACACAGTGTTCAGTATTGAGTTAACAGAAGGTATTGCAAATGAGTTACAAATAACTACTGGCTTGGGAGAGTGTGTAAATAAAGAACAGGTGTACTAGACTTGAGGGAAGGTGGTGAGGGGTTAAACTGACAGGTGCTCTGTGCTTTGGTGTTACGTAGCAACTTGGACAGTACATTTTACAAGCAATGTCCCGTAAAATTGATTTTATTGACACAATCAAGAAGTTAATAAAGTCGTTTACAATGAATACAGCAAGGGTTTCTATTTATTCTTCAGCGACATCCTTGAATTCATTTGTGTTGTTACATCAAGCTATTAAAGCATCCAAAAATGGGTCCCATCTCTGATCACTGACTTACAGGATCGTTTTAGGACGTGGTTAACACGTCCGTCTCAGAGCAAGAAGGTCCTGGGTTCAATTCCCGGGCACGGCCGTTTCTGTGTGGAGTTTGGATGTTCTCCCCATGTTTGCGGTGGTTTCCTCCGGGTACACCGGTCCCGTTCCACAGTCCAAACACATCCACATTAAGCTGATTGGCTGGTCCAAATTGTCCCCAGGTGTGAGTGTGAGTGTGAATGGTTGGGTGCGTTGTCCTGCAATGTTCTGGCAAGCTGTTCAGGGTGTACCACGCCTTCGCCCAGTGTCATTAAGCTTAGCACACACTGAACAGTCAAACTACAATATAAAAAAATACCCTACAGGATAATAGGATGTCCTGGACAAGTTGTTGAATGACAATGAAGGCGACTATGTTGTTAAATAAACCACATTTACTGGTATCCATGCGCTAACTACAACTAGGACAGTTTATGCAGAAATATAATTGGTAATATACTCCTATTAGATATTTATTTGACTGAATCACAGGGTGGATGGGTGGAGCCCATCCCAGCCGACTCTGGGTGAAACCAAGCCTGAATAAAGTTGTTCATGGTTGACACGTGCGTTACTAACCACACTGACAACTCAAAACCCAATGCTTTGGATCACAAGACAAAGGTCCTGCTGTACTCTGAGACTCAGCTCTAGTGCTACAGAGTCCTCCCACGCATCGTAGACTTGATTAAATGATATTATCACCGGTGAGGATATGTTGTAAACAATTATCAATGAGCCACCCCACTGCACATAGGATTGCAGTTATATCCAGGGAATGTTTGCTTCGTGACTACATATAATACAGACATGATGAGCAAATAAACCAATTCGTTTGAATCATTATTGCAATGTTAAGCTTTCTTAATTAAGCAAAAAATTATTACCTGCAATACTGATACGTTTAGCTACAGTTCTCTAAATGGGTAGCATTAAACTGTGAGTCAGTTTCTGAACCTGGGCATATTAGATTGATATTTAACAACTGACAACTGTCTTCTACTGGCATACTTTTTTTGGTAGATTTTTTTAATGTATGGTACAGTAGAGTCTCGTTAATATGCGCATCTCGGGGTCCAATGCACCTCAATGCATATTATATGAGACCGCATTTTAGCATGTGAAAATTCTTATTATACAAAAGCGTACGTATGGTCACATGACCCTAAAGTGTATGAAGAAGACTCTCATGTGTGAAGAAAAAAGGCTTAAAACAGGACAATTGGTGGCAAACTTATAAAAATACATATAGCTGAGATCACTGGAGGTGTGGAGTGATGTGTATACAGGTGTTAGAGCTAATAAGCAGCTGTGAATGCGCTTGTGTGCGGGTGTGAACGCTGCCATTGATCAAAGTAGAATGCCATCATGTTGCTCTAATATGATCGATTTCAGTGAAAAATTACAAAAAATGCGCATGGTCACCATGTTACAAATTTGGGGTCCAAGGGGTGGGCGCATATTAAGCAGAAATGCATTTGAAAGACACGCATATTAACGAGATTCTACTGTATCAATTTAAGGAGGCAAGGCAGCATAGGGTTTAGCGCATCCGCTTCACAGCAAGAAGGTCCTGGGTTCGACTCCCGGGCTTGTGTGGGTTTCCTCTGGGTGCTGCAGTTTCATCCCACACTCCAAAATCATGCACATTTGGCTAATTGGCTGTTCGAAATTGCCCCTAGGTGTGGATGTGATTGTGAATGGATGTGGGTGTGTTACCCTGCAATGGTCTGGCGAGCTGTTCAGGATGTACCCCGTCTTCGCCCAGTGTCCTCCAAAATCATGGCAGCTTTGCAACTCAGGTAGGGGCAATTCGGAGCAACCCATTTAGTCTGCATGTGCATGTCTCTGGACAGTAGGAGGAAACTGGAATACCTGGAGGAAACCCACGAAAGCATGGACAGAACATGCAAACTCCACACAGAAACACCCTCGACGAGCCTGGCACTCGAACCCAGGACCTTCTTGCTGTAAGTCAGACATGGTATCCACTACGCTACCGTGTCACCCATCTTTGTATTATAAATAAGATTATTAATTATTAACAAACATTTAAGCAAATAAAGATTCCTAAACTAAGACTTATGACCCCATGTGGGGTTGCTTGATTTACAAGTGGGGTCATGAGAGAAACTTTTGATTTATTCATAAGGTTGTGTTATAAGGAGTCACATTCAAACAAGGCACGCTGTGTGACCCTCTTCCCTGCATTAAATAAGGATTAATGGGCTGTAGTGGTATAAGAGGAATAACACACCTCAGGCCATAGGAGGCGTCAGGAGGTGTGTTTGAAAGATCGAATCTCCTCCTGTATTCACAGGATTTGAACAATGTGTTGGAAAGGAGTAATACATGGTGGGGTGTGTTGTTATAGGAAATCAATCCACCTTAAGATGGAAATAGTACCTCAACTTCATATCAGGATGTATCCCACTACTTTGATGTGCATTTCTTTCCTATAACAGCCCACGCTAACATGTTTTACACTTTACATATCTCTCGAAACCTGATTTTCAAGTCAATAACACGCTTTCTGCCGTCCATGAGGGACCAGAACAAGATCCAAGTGGAAATCTATAGATCAATAATGGGATGTGATCTTTTATGCTATTCATGTTTCAAAGGCCGAAGATGAAAGAAGCATATTTTCTAATTCAAGCATGATTGCTATTATAATGCTTTTATGCAACCGTCTTCTTCCTGGTCTTTTGATTTCATACATCCTGCATCATACAACTGTCTAGTCAAACAAATCATATTTAAAAATAAATAAATAAATAAAAACACAGAATGCAAGCTGTATCACTGCAGAATTGAAAGTATTGGAGGCTGGAGCCTATCTCAGCCGACCCTGGCCGAAGACAGGGTACACCCCAAACAGCTCGCCAGATCAGGTCAACACACACTCACACCTAGGGACAATTTGAAACAGCCAATTATTCTAATGTGCCTAATGGGTCTTTGAACTGTGGGAGGAAACCGGAGTACCCGGAGGAAACCCAAGCATGCACAGGCAGAACATGCTAACTCCACACAGAAACACCCAAGCCCGAGACTAGAACCTAGAACCTTTTTGCTGTGAGGCGGACGTGCTAAGCACTAGACCACCATGCCGCACTATAATGTTCACTCTATCTCACTCACTCATTTTCCGAAGTGCCTAATCCTACTATGGTCAGGGGGAGGCTGCAGCCTATCTCAGCCGACACAGGGTGAAGGTGTCAAACAGCTTGTCAGTCCATTGCAGGACCAACACCCACACACAACCATTCACACTCACACCTAGGGGCAATTTGGAACAACCAGTTCCTAATGTGCATGTCTCTGGACTGTGGGAGGAGCAAGGAGGAAACCCATGCATGCACAGAGAGAACATGCAACTCCACACAGAAACACCCAAACCCTGGACTCAAACCCAGGACCCTCTTGCTGTGAGGCGGATATGCTAACCACTGTGCCGCCCCATAATTATGAATTTCATAAAACAATATTTTAGATAGCATCAAGCAAAAACTAACAAAAACTGCAAGAAATGCTGATGGATTTTATTTTAGAATTAGGATCCTTTTGCATTTGTTTGCCTTCCTTTTCACCCGCCAACATAATTAGCTACATCACTGAAGAAGGCGGGAGGAAATGCACAGAGAAGAGCATGAAAGAAAAGACAATACGATAACATGGAAGCAATGATTCACTGCTCCTTGAGTGCAAATATACTTCCTCTCTGTCCAGGCCTGATAGGCTATTTTTACCTACGTTTAATGAGCATGCTCGTGTATCTGACGTCTCAGGGTGGCAAAGCAACAGGGTCAAGGTGCATGCAAGCCTGGTGAGTCAGCCTGTAGTAATGAGACTGTTGTTTTACCCACCCTACACAAACATAAGTATATAACATAAGTAACAAACCAATAAATTTTGGAGTTATTTCGTGCATGGGATCATGTTGAAAAAATTTCCCCCAAATTTTAGTAAAATGCTCATCACACGCCCACTAGGGGGAGACATTTCATTATAAGTTTGCCAAGTTATAATAATCTATTTGTGCCTGGCCGAAGTAACGCACTCTATGAGTCCCCTTCTAGCTGTTCATTTAATCTTAACGACCATGGAAGGTGGTTCCATTGCACGGAATGGTGCTGATGTTAGATTTAGTTAAATACATTATCAGGAAATGTGGATATTCAATCAAATCGGCTGTAACCGCCAGCATATTGTGTGCAGTACAAAACAGCCAGCTTTCAATATTGGCTTCATTTACAAGTTTTTTCTTTCTTTTTTTTTTGTACAATTTTAGATCAATTTCTAACACCACCCCTGACTATGCAAACTCAGTCATATTAGGAGACCTTACCAGACTTCTAATACAGTACATGACCCAGCAGGGCAATTAAGCAGAAATCTATTATTCTGCACTAAGAGCAAAAACACAGGGAAAAAAATCAACAAGCATAAAATGAGAACTGCTATCTCATTAGCAAAGGGCTCCGCCTCCCACTGCCTCCAACATGCTGGTGCTCCCTAGTTTCTCATCTGACTCCAAATACCCAAATTAATCTAAATTATGAGTCAGTAAGTGATTTTTTTTCTTTCTTTCTGCGGTCCAGTAATTTCATACACGGGACAGCCATGGCCTAATGGTTAGAGAAGTGGGTTTGGGACCGGAAAGTCGTTGCTTCGATTCCTGGACCGGCAGGAAAAATGTGAGGTGGTGGGGGGTCTCTCCTCCCATTCCTCCACCGTTTACATGTGTGTTGGATTTTTGAATCTTGGATTTCCCCCCCATTGCAAGTGGGCAGGTTGAAATTTTTTTTTTTTTAACCCTGCAAGTGGCGTGACACACTCAGAGGACACCCATGATTGGCGGCCTTAAGGGATACCTATGATTGGCTAGTGTTGCTGCAACTGACAGCAAACAATGTATGCCATCCCACCCTTAGAGCTCAGCCAATTAGCTCTCTTGGGCTCCTAGCCAGGGATGGCTGTGGCATCACCTGGGATTCAAACTTGCAATGGAAATGCCATTCTGTTAATCACTGAGAAATCCAATGTAAAAGTAATGGAGACTGCAAATACTGAACTCAAAGGTCCAGAATGCAAGACCAAAATCCCAGATATATACGCTATCAACATTTCGATTTTTATTCAATATTGGCATGAATCAATACATACTGCACCATGGTTTCATCATGGCAAACTACAAACAATCCCAGTATCTGATAAACAGCTCAAGAACACCTTTGAAACATTATGATATTGGTTTTCAGCCTAGATTTTGAGGATGCGTCACACCCTCATCATTTCTTCAAGAGTGGAAGGAAGTCAATTGCAGATGATTAGATTGAATGAGCTGTACATGGCGTTACCCAAATCTCATTGTGTATGAAGTTAGTAGGAAGAAACATTTTGGTGTTCTACAGAATCCATTACTGTTGTTTACTTTGCACAACAACTAGTGGTGATAGCACTGATGATATCACATAAAGAAAACAACTTCTAAGCCAATAAGCTTAAAGAATTTTAGTTAGTTATCTAATTTTACACAGCATGTACTGCCACCAAAACTCACTCACTCACACTCAGTTGATGAACCGTTTAATCCTACTAGGGTCGCGGGGAGGCTGGAGCCTATCTCAGCCGACACTGGGCGAAGGCACACCATGAACAGCTCGCCAGGCCATCGCAGGTCCAACACACACAATCATTCCCGCTCACACTCATACCTAGGGGCAATTTGAAACAGCCAGTTAGCCTAATGTGCATGTTTTTGGAATTTGGAAGGAAACTGGAGTACCCAGAGGAAACCCACGCACCCATGGAGAGAACATGCAAAGTCCACACAGAAACGACTGAGCCTTGGAGTTGAATCCAGGACCTTCTTGCTGTGAGGCGGACGTGCTAGCCACTACACCACTGTTCCGCCCTGGTTTAAAACAATGAAGTTTTATTAATAATAACGAGCCATACGAGCAAAAGCTAAAAGCTCTCGCAGGCCACATTAAATAAGTTGGCACTACTACTAGGATTGAGAGTCATAGTAAAAGGAACTTTATTTTTTTTACAATTATGTAATTATGAAATCAGCTCATAAATTCCAGCACAGGAATGAATTCAAATGACAGAGTTAACCCTTTAATCTCTTATACATTATTATAATTATTCATTTTGAAGCCTGTTATTTAAAACACATTGTAAATTAATTAGTTAAAACAGTGAAATTATTAGCAACTGATATACACACTCTTGATGTTTAGGGTTAAAAATGCTGAAGCATTAGACCCTATTTCATGAGCAAGAACGCTGTGGTACTGAACATCAAGCACGGCTGTGATTCAGCCATAGGCACTAGACCGCATGCTGCACAGCCTGACGGACATTCGTCCTGACATTCTGTAGGTTTCGAAAGCTGTAACGTCAGGAGAAAATCATGCAAAGTAGGTGGAGAGCATGTGTGAAGATTCGAGAAAGCATGAATGAAACTGTGGGAAGTGAAGCAGGACGGGCATGCAGCTGGCCCCACAATGTTTTCCTTTCAGTCACAGACTTGCAGCATATGAGTGGCATATGCTGCTTCCCCACCAAGTTCTGCCACAGTGATGCATTTCACAGCCAGTGAGACAGGGCCAGGTGTAAGCATGCCAGCTTGCTACAGCATCCTCTCTGCCCAAAAGCCATCACACTGCTCCCACTGTGCACATTCTGGCTTCTGAAAGGCTAAGCTGGACTAAGAGTGCTGGAAGGAAATCGCTGGCGAGGTTACGCTGACCTTAAATTTACAGTGGTTAGTAATGCCGGGCTGCACTGTGGACAAATTGTTGTACAATCTTGTAGGGACTACATAAATATGTAGTATGTGTGTATATATAAAGCACTGCTGTGACTATCTTATAATTGCGGAACTATAGTTAATATCGTATAACCGACAGTGAAAAACAAAATTATCTGTAAAACTAGCTACCAAACTCATTTACCTCAGACAGCAAACGATTAGCCTTATTTGGTAATTTCAGCATTTTAATGTGTTATATTCATTCATTCATTCATTCATTCATTCATTCAATTTCTAAGCCACTTAATCCTAACTAAGTTGCGGGGAGGCTGGCACCCAATCTCATCCGACTCTGGGTGAAGGTGGGGTTCACCCTGAACAGCTCGCCAGACCATTGCAGGGCCAACACACACAATTCACAGTCACTCTTACACCTAGGGGCGATTTGAAACAGCCAATCAGCCTACTGTGCATGTTTTTGGACTGTTGGAGGAAACTGGAATACCTGAAAGAAACCCATGCAAGGAAGAACATGCAAACTTTACACAGAAACGCCTGAGCCCAGGAATCGAACCCAGGCCTTCTTGCTGTAACGTGTACGTGCTAACCATTGCACCACTGTGCCGCCGTGTTATAATATATCATTTAGGAATTGCTCCAATTGTGTAAAATCCCTTTTACAAACAACTTGTGAATGCTTTTGCCAGATGAATTTAGCAGCGCTATAACAGAAGGGGCAGTACGATAGCGTAGTGGTTAGCATCTCTGCCTCACAGCAAGAAGGTCCTGAATTCGAGTCCTGGTCTCGGTGCGGGCGTTTCTGTGTGGGGTTCTCTCTGTGCTCATGTGGGTTTCCTCTGGGTACTCTGGTTTCCTCCCACAATCCCAAGACATGCACATTAGGCTAACTGACTTTTTAAAATTGCCCCTAGGTGTAAGTGCGAGTGTGAATGGTTGTGTGAGTGTGTGTTGCCCTGAGATAGTCTGGCAATCTGTTCAGGGTGTACCCCACCTTCGCTCACAGTTGGCTGAGACAGGCTCCAGCCTCCCCCTGACCCTAATAGGATTATGCAGTTCGGGAAATGAGTAAGTGAGTGAGTATAACAGACGTTGATTTGAAAGCTGCATTGTATATGTTATATGTCTGCATTGGGCAAAATAGGTCAGGTCTGTAAGTCAAATCGTACAATGTTCATAGCAGGATCATTGCTGCAAGGCAAAAAAAATCATTGTAAGATATCTCTGTGATTACATTACGCTCAATCTAACAGTGAGACGGAAAAAATTTGGAACATGAAAAGAGTCTATGATGATATTTCCGTCACACAATCGGCGAGTTCTGTACAAGACACCCAGAACTGTCCTAGAAATTTGCCCAATTTTTGGTCATGGACCTGTTCCGTACCTGTAGTGTGATGTATGCGAAAGGGGCTGTAGGTATGGCAAATGCTAGGTCATGTTAACCTAGCGAGCGAACCTGATCATTCATTTATTCATTTTCTAAATCACTTAATCCTAATTAGGGTCGCGGGGAGACTAGCACCCATCTCAGCTGACTCTGGGCGAAGGTTATTGGCCATTGCAGGCCAAAACAAATAAAACCATTCACTCTCCCACCTAGGGGCAATTTGAAACCTACAATCAGCCTACTGTGGATGGTTTTGGACTGTGGGAGGAAATCGGAGTACCCGGAGGAAACCCACGCAACCATGGAGAGAAAATGCAAACTCCACACAGAAACGCCCCGAGTCCGGGAATCGAACCCATGACCTTCTTGCTGTGAGGCGAACATGCTAACCACTATGCCACCGTGCCACTAGCCTGTTAATAATGTTTAAATAGCTAATTCCTCATACATCAACTGCAAATAGTACGTTACTGTACAGTACACTATTGGAAAGAAATATTAGGCTGTAGAACGAATGCTTTCTATAGAGTTACCGAAATAAAAGAATGACTCTTTCCCTATTTTGTGACGTTTTGTCCTGAAAGTGGAACGTCCCACCTGTATGTTCAGTATTCATGCCAGCACACACATCTAAATTGTATTACCAATAGAGACATTCAGTCCCTCTGCAGATTTCAGGAGTCAGTCAAGCACAACAGACAGCGTCAAACATTCTGAGATGTAGTGTGGTGCATAAATGAAAGCCTTGGAAGTAAAAACACGCTCCACATTCTGTAAATAACCCGTGATATCCGAGCTACTCACATGGTAAAGGATATCGGTCCATCCTTCCATAGTGATGCACTGGAAGACAGTAAGTATGGCGAACAAGATGTTGTCGAAGTTAGTGATGCCATAGTTTGGTCCTTTCCACGTGCTGCCATTAAAACACCTCGTGCCTTCGGGACACTGCCTAGCTGGAGGCTCCAAGCCACATGGGTAATCTGCTGCCGGCTCATCTACAAACAGACAACACATAAACAAACCACTTAAATACACAGCCTTTATTGTGTGTGAGGTATGTTTACCGTAAAGTCTTTCATAATTGATGTTGTTTATATTAAG
Organism: Tandanus tandanus; assembly: GCA_039654325.1. Classification (NCBI taxonomy): domain Eukaryota; kingdom Metazoa; phylum Chordata; class Actinopteri; order Siluriformes; family Plotosidae; genus Tandanus; species Tandanus tandanus. Next base: position 23,539,178 of record JBCNYH010000026.1, read on the forward strand.
CAGGAGACGCATGGCATGCATGGAATAGATTGCGTGCAGAGAAAAAAAAGCAATTAAATCCATGAAATGCTCTACCTAAGCGTTTTATATGACATTCGTTCTGAGAACATTACACATTGAGAAGCAAAATGTTTATTGGATTGCTTTGAAGTCACTTCATCTCTTTAATTGAAAACAGGGATCAGCGGGAGGATTGATTATTCATTGAAAAAAGATAAACGATGAATTTGCATAAGAAGTAAGTATTATTTACAAAGTGAGCATTTAGGGTGGCATGGTGGCATAGTGGTTAGCACGGCTGCCTCACAGCAAGAAGCTCCTGGGTTCGAGTACTTGAGTTTACATCTATGGTAATTTTTTTGCTGTTGTTCAATCATTTTATCTTAGAACAGACAATGAGGTAAGGGAAAAAAAGTATGCTAAGGTATGCTAAGGTGTTGTATGTGGTTTGCAATCAATGCCAGGGACACACTGACATTTAATCACATGACTGGTCACACGCGTTTTTCAGTGAGCGCACTATAAAAAACGTGACACTCACTTTTTGGTCCACACTGAAGAGGTGCTACTGATGGTGCCACATTCCGGGAATGACGTGCGACAGTGCGTGTGGGAGTGCACAGTAAGACATGCTGTGGTGTTGTGGTGCTCCAGAATTCAAAATTTTAATCTTAGAGCTGGAGCTTTTCTCAGGCGCTGGTCACATTATGAGACAGACTAATGCGCATTAAAGGTCACAGGAGATGCACTACTGCAAAAGTCACGTGATCAGATCGCTTAACAAAAGTCATTTTAGCATGTCCCTGGCATTAGGGATGAACATATAATCAATCAATCAATCAATCAATCAATCAATCTATCTATCTATCTATCTATCTATCTATCTATCTATCTATCTATCT
>JBCNYH010000026.1:23571871-23587799 GCA_039654325.1 Tandanus tandanus
TATTTAGATGTTTAAGATTTAAGATACCGTTCATACTCACAGGCTCACATAGGGGCAGTTTGGAACAATGCCTGATATGCATGTCTTTGGTCTGTGGGAGGAAACCCGGATGAAACCCACACAAACACGACAAGAACACGCAAACTTCACACCCGTAACTATATACAGTACAGTATAATACATTTTTTTTTACCATGAACATTTTCCCAGACTGTCACGTGTATATGAATACAGAATCCCTTGAATCATGTTCTTTTCTATTACCAAAGTTTACTGGGTGGGCGGTGGCGCAGTGGTTAGCATGTCCGCCTCACAGCAAGAAGGTCCTGTGTTCGAGTCCAAGGCTTGGCAAGGGTGTTTCTGTGTGGAGTTTGCATGCTCTCCCCATGCTTGCATGGGTTTCCTCTGTGTACTCCGGTTTCCTCCCACAGTCCAAAGACATGCACACATTAGGCTACCTGGTTGTTCCAAATTGCCCCTCGGTGTAAGTGTGAGTGTGAGTGGTTTTGTGTGTGTGTGTGTGTGTGCGTGTGTGTGTGTGTGTGTATGTTTTGGCCTTGTGATGGTCTGGGGAGCTGTTCAGGGTGTACCTTGGCTTTGCCCAAAGTTGGCTGAGATAGGCTCCAGACCTCCCCTTGAGCCTAACAGGATTAAGTGGTGTCAGCGGAGCAGATTAGAAATAATAATAATAATAATTTTAATATATATATATATATAAATAAATACATTAATAAATAAATAAATAAAAGGATGAATGTTAATTTAGAAAACACATGCAAATAAATAAATAAATAAATAAATAAATAAATAAATGACCATTCTAAAGCAAAATGTGTTTTTTTTTCACCAGCCCACACAGAGCAGGTCTGATCTTCGATCTCTCCTGGCACACACACACCTGCTAGCTGACAAAACGACCAGCAAAACCAACACTCCATACACATCCCTGAACATCTCCCTGTCATAACTGCTACTAGTTTAATGCTGATCTATGATATGATGGACAGACATGTGCGGCACCAGAACGGCTCTTCAACTTCTGCTCCACGTCTGACATATCTGACATTTTGATCAGGGCTTAAAATGCACAATCAAATTCTGATTTATTCACCACTGAATCACACGATGAAATGTATTTATTACACTGCGTCGTCCTTTATACTGTATATAAATGAATTTCCTCAATTCAGAGATAGCACATGTGTATCATTTTTTTCACGGAATACAAACTCGTTTAGATCAGCACACACACACACACACACACACACACACACACACACAAAATCATGTACTTCTATCTCAGGCTCAGGTGTTTCTATGTGGAGTTTGCATGTGCTTGAGTGGGTTTCCTCCAGGTACTCAAGTTTTCTCCCACAGTCCAAAGACATGCACGTTAGCCTGATTGGCTGTTTCAAACTGCCCCTAGGTGTGAGGGTAAGTGTAAATGGTTGTGTGAGCGTTGGCCTTGTGATGATCTGGTATGGGAGGAAACCAGAGGAACCGGAGGAAACCCATGCAAGCACGAGGCGAACATGCAAACTCCACACAGAAACGCCTGACCCTCGAACCCAGGACTTTCTTGCTGTGAGGTGGACGTGCTAACCACTACGCCACCGTGCCGTTCTAAATAAAAGCTGCAGAGACACACAGAGAAAGAGAGAGAGAGAGAGAGAGAGAGAGAGAGAGAGAGGGAGAGAGAGAGAGAATAATTGCATGTATCCTCCCATACAAATTGCAGCCCAGAAACGAAGTTTCCTAATAATATTTTTTTTAAATATTGTTTCTCGGTTATTTTTAACTGTAAACACTAATTTTCTTCTCCCTTTAACTTTCCCTTAAGGGCTGGATTTCTCTGGAATGAGGCTTAGTGAGTTTCTCATACAAACAGCTGTCCTTAATGCAATATTACCCACCATTTACAAAAAAATTTCAAAATTATCTAATTTAACATCGATATAGAGTATGTAGACAGATATTACAATATGCATATCATTTTATGCAGTCTGAGTTGGTGCTGTTAGAGAACAATGAACAAATTCTGACTGAGTGGAATTTATAGCAATTGGCAGACGCCCTTATCCAGAGTGACTTATAATTTTCATACAACTGAGCAATTGAGGGTTAAGGGCCTTGCACAAAGGCCCAACAGTGGCACCTTGGTGGTACTGGGGCTTGAGTCCCTGACCTTCGGATCAGTAATCCAGAGCCTTAACCACTGAGCCACCACTGCAATCCAATGGGTTTGTAAATACAAGAGTGGGCTGAAAGGTTCATAGTAATCCATCTGACCTGCAGGATGAGAACTTTTGCACCAATGGGATCCAAGCACGGCAGCACCAATGAAAGACATGCCCAGACTGCAGGGCAGACTATTTAAAAAATAAACCACATTGGGTTCAATTCAGCCATTGCATCATGGTCAGCCTATGAACTTTTCAGCCCATCCTCATTTCAGCTTGATGACACTATAATGGAGGTCTGGTGGCATAATGGTGAGCACATCCACCTGGGTTCGAGTCCCAGGCTCAGCGAAGCATTTCTGTGTGGAGTTTGCATGTTCTCCTCGTGCTTGCATGGGTTTCCTTCGGGTACACCAGTTTCCTCCCACAGTCCAAAGACAGCCTGATTGGCTGTTCCAGATTGCTCCTAGGTGTGGATGTAAGTGTAAATGGTTGTGTGTGTTGGGCTTGCGATGATCCGGCAAGCTGTTCCTGGTGTACACGCCCTTGCCTAGCGTCGGCTGAGATTGGTTCCAGCCTCCTAGCAACCCTAGTAGAATTAAGCGGTTCCTCAAATGAGTGAGTGATGAGGGTCAGTAGCAATGGAAATTGTTTGCCAGTTACATGCAGCCAGGTCAGAGATTATCAGCTATGGTCAGCATAGATTGCTATTGAGCTCTTGTGATGCAACTGCTTCTGTAAGACTAATATGAATAAAAAATAAGATTTCATTGAAATAAGCTGTGGACTCTTACGATTTTTCACTGCACTGTATTCAGTAACCTATAAGGGGCTTAATAACTATAGATAACAAGTCAAGGTGGACCACAGACACTAACAAGAAGTCAGAGAATCATTGAAGGCTCAGCCCACAACAACACACCCCCACCCCCACCTCCACCAAAACCATGATGGAAAAAAGGAGAGACAAGTGTGCGTAAAGCGTAAGCCATGCCGGGTATGGTTCATTGTCTGTCACCATAGTAACAGGAAGGTGACACGGCCTCAACTTCAACGAAGCACAGCATCAAACTGAGAAAGCACACAGAGATGGACAACACAGTGAGATGAATCATGTGTGGCTTTGTTCATGGACTATTTATGGAAAGATCGGACTAAGCGAGAATACAGCCTCCATGTTAACATCCTAGCAGCACTGTCAGGTCCATGATGCGGCCCTGCTGCAATGGGTAATAGCAGGATGCTGTACTCGGTCAAAAGGCTTTCCCTTTAATATCACAGTATCCTACTATTACTATTACTACTACTTTTCGCATAACCACTAAAGGGGGTCGTTGGGGTGTCACATTTGCTAGGAAGTCTGTCAGCGCCCGTGCATTTCCAGGTTCTCAAATTCATACCAAGAGGTAATTATCCTAATGTGCATGGGAGGAAACCAGAGCACCTGGAGGAAACCTATGTGAGCACAGGGAGAACATGCAAAATCTATATAGAAATGATCTCGCTGAGCCCAGGACCTTCTTGCTGTGAGGCGGACATGCTAACCACTACAACCAACCATTACACTGAAAGCAGTGCATAAAGCTGGTTGGTATTAAGTTGGTTTTGACTGGTCAACAAGCATTCATTCATTCATTCATTTTTTAAGCCGATTAATCCTAATTAGGGACACAGGGAGGCTTGCGCCCATCCCAGCCGACTCTGGGCGATGGTGGCGTACATCCTGGACAGCTCGTCAGGCCATCGCAGGGCAACGGACATTATTTTTTAATTATTTGTTTGTTTTTCTTTGTGCATACTTCACTGGAGTATATATAGACTATATAGACACTTCACTGGATATTGGACCAGTATAATCCTCTGTGCTTGTGGCTCATCCGCATCAAGGCTTGGCACACTGTGTGTCCCGAAATGCTTTTCTATTTGCATTACTGTAGCCTTCCTTTCTGCAGAAAAAGCAGCCAGGCTATACTGCTCTGACCTCTTCCATCAATGAGATGCTTCAGACTACATGGCTGCCAATCACTAGACGATTATTCATCTCTGTTTAGATTAATGTTGACTGTTGTGTGAAACTCCCAGGAGATGAGCAGTTTTTCACCAACATCCATGTAATGCTGGAAACCATGCCACCAGAGACTCCCTCCGATAAACATTAAATACATGTCTATTTACAGATAACGTCACAGTTATGCAGCATCCACCATAAGTTCTTTTAAAAGAGCTTGTACTATATTAACAATAATACAATTAAAATAAATTAAATATAAATGCAATTAAGAAGCTCAGCCATCTGGAAGGAGCTCAGAGTAAAACCGCTGCTCCTCCACGTTGAGAGGAGCCAGTTGAGGTATCAGATTATAATGCCTCCCGAATGCACCCCTGGTGCAGGGTTTGGGGCATGTCCAACCGGGAAAAGACCCCCGGGTCTCCCGCAACCCGTCCCCGAGATGTCCCGCAACCCGTCCCCGGACCAAGTGGAAGAAGAAGATGATGATGATGATGATGCAATTAAAACAGTGGCGTATTGGTTAGCACGTCCGCCCCACAGCAAGGAGGTCCTGGCTTCGATTCCTGGGCTCGGGCCTTTCTTTGTGAAGTTTGCATGTTCTTCTTGTGCTTCAGTGGGTTTCCTCCAGGTAGCTTGGTTTTCTCCCACCATCCAAAGACACATTGGCTGTTCCAAATTGCCCTGAGGTGTGAGTGTGATTGGTTGTGTGTGCTGCCCTGCATTGGTCTGGCGAGCTGTTCAGGGTGTACCCCGCCTTCACCTAGTGTCTGCTGAGATAGGCACCAACCTCCATGCGCCCCGAGTAGAATTAATCAAAACCGAGCATTTAAGAGTATTAGGTGGCATTACGTGTAGTTAGATCAGCCACAGTGGGCTTTAGAAGCTTTGGCCCCTTTGAAGAGAGAGAAAAATGAGGTCCCCGACATGGGGGGACACTGGGACAAGGCCCAGCATGACAGGGAATGACCCTGACCACAATAGCAGCTTTCCTTAGATCTGAACAGGCGTTAACATTTAAATGTCAGGTTAAGGATGGGGACATGGCAGAAAAAGCCTAAAGGAGGGAACAAAACGAGGCTGTGAGGGAGGAAGGGCAGAGATTGGAGCAAGCAGCAGCTTTTTCTCAGTCTAGATTTTACAGATCACTGAAGCAGGCAGGATGTGCTAATGTATGTATTAGTGCAAAGTGAGTCGGAGAGTATGCAGCACAGTTTAAGGTAGAAGTACGGATCAAAACGGTCCTACTGTTTGACTTTTAAAAAAAAATCTTCTTAATGCATCCTGGCAGCCCGGAGTAGAACTGCCACATATTCTTGCTTGCATGTGTTTTAAAATTTAATCCAGTAGATGAAGAATTATTATGACAAACACTTTTGAACTTCATGAACTTAACAATATTATTTTCAAAGGTTGATACTGCTTGAAGGGCTAAGTTCCCCGTCAAAGAATTTCTTTCCATTTTTGGTCAAAAGAAGTCCAAAAACGGTCCTAACTGAATTTTGCTGAAAATTTGTGTTAGTTTTTACAGACAGATACATAATAAGGGGGGGGGCGGCACAGTGGCGCAATGGTTAGCACATCCTCCTCACAGCAAGAAGGTCCTGGGTTCCATTACCTGGCTCGGCGTTTCTCTGTGGAGTTCACATGTTCTTCCTGTGCTTGCGTGGATTTCCTCCAGGTCCTCCGGTTTCCTCCCGCTGTCCAAAAATATGCACAGTAGGATAATTGGCTTTTCCAAATCGCCCCTAGGTGTGAGTTTGAGTGTGAATGGTTGTGTGTGTTGGCCATTAGATGGCCGAGAGTCGGCTGAGATGGGCACCAGCCTTCCCGCGACCCTAATTAGGTTTAAGCGGCTTAGAAAATGAATGAATGAATGATATATAATAAGGAGGATAGTAAGAGAAGCAGAAAAAAAAGAAAAATCCCAAGAATCATTGCTGGTGAATTACAAAAAAAACTCTTTTATTTATCAGTAATATTATTTAGGGCGGCAATAAATATAATAATTTAGTTGTGATTGTTGGTGATGCAGGCGGCACTGTGGCACAGCAAGAAGGTCCTGGGTTCAATTACCTGGCTCGGGCGATTTTGTGTGATTATGTTCTCCCCGTGCTTGCGTAGATTTCCTCTGGATACTCTGGTTTCCTCCTTCACAGTCCAAAAACATGCACAGTAGGCTGTTTCATATCACCCCTAGGTGTGAGTGTGAATGGTTGTATGTGTGATGGCCCTGCAATGGCCTGGCGAGCTGTTCAGGGTGTACCCTTCCCTCGCCCAGAGTCGGCTGAGAGAGGAGCCAGCATCCCCGCGACCCTAATTAGGATTAAGCGGCTTAGAAACTGAATGAATGAAGGTTAGTAAATAAGGAATAGAATATTTTACGTTTTGGTGCTATATGTAGATTTCAGTGAAGTTTAATCGTCTACCTGTAACAAGTGCAGTCTAGCTTGGTAGCAGTGAGCTACCCAGTTATATATTTGTTTAATATAGCAGGATCACCCAGTGTAAGCTGAGACAGGCTCTAGCTTCCCCACGACCGTAGCAGGATTAAGCGGCTCGGCAAATGTGAGAGAGTGAAAGAAAATAGCAGGAGGACATTTTAAAATATGGATATTCTTTTCGAGTCATACACACTGGTGTAGTTCTTCGTTTTTGACAAGGTGTAATATTTTGGTTATGCTCAGTTTGAATCCGTTTTGTCAGGGCAAGCTTTGCCTCGGTGACACCATTGCTATCATTTCCTGAGCACAAACACGAGAATAAAAGATTATTTTATACAGCGCCACACTTCCCCCTCTCCAGTCATTGCGCATACAGCACGGAGACACAGAACCAAATCAATTGCCATAGCAACTAAAAGGCCTCCTGGTGTTCGGTGCCCTGTTCCTAAAAACCAGCATGATAATGTGAACAGTTCATCATGTGAGCAACTATCAATTCATACTGCATTATGCCTGGACATGTTTACAGGTTTCATTAAGTAAAATTACATTTGTCTGTGAATTTGACACAAATATAATAGCTTTAGATAAACATTGCACGGATCGATGAATTTGATTGATGTCAAAATAATGAAGCGCCAACAGAAAAACAGAGAGAGGATTGGGGATAAAGGAAGTGCTTTGGTGTTCATATTACAGTAACTTCCATTCTCACCTCCAGATGGGATGGTTTCTCCTGAGACCACCCCATGAACCTTATTAGATGGTGCAACTCAAACCAATGTTACAGCAAGACTTCCTTTACAATACTGTACAGATTCAGTGTAGTATGCTTCTCAGTGGCTCACTATGTTCCAGGATAAGCTGGATTTAAGCATAGAATATGTAAGAAATTGGCCAATGGTTGATTCGAAGTGATATGGTTTCATATGTATGATAGTTCTTGTGTATTACGAACCCCAGGCCTTTTGCCCAAAGACCATGAAGCTTCTGCTATCATTCACATTTCTCCAGGAACCATGCTACAGGCTCTTGAAAGCTGAAATCTTATTGGCTTGCCAAAATTCCCTGTACTGCATGTGTACATCTCTAGATTCCAATGGCAAACTTTTAAACGTTGACAAAATAAGGTTGTAAGCTATGGTGTAAGATATGATATAAAATAAATTAATTAATTAATTTTGGTTATTATGGATATAGGAAAAGATCTGGCATCCAAACCAGAAAAAGAATCAGGAAATACACAATGAGGATAGACAAACTAGTCAGGAAATATACAAAGAAGGTGAACACACTTAGTAAACAAGCCAATCACAGGATAAGGGGTGGAGAAAAAACCAAAACAAAGCACACAATTGTGCAACGCTCAGGAAAACCCTCTGTCAAAATATGTTTTGGGTGGTGGGGGAGACATGCTGGGCATTGCATCATGGGTACATTGGAGCCAGTACTACCTTTATATTTGGGACATGGACATTCAGCTATTTATTTTAGACAGTTTCTGTTATCCCCTCGGCTATTTCCGGCAATTTCCACTATCGCCTTGCGCATCCGTGAGTGGCCGTCTCGGGATCACAGATATTTATAAATTAGCTTAGTATTAATGCTGCGGTTGGTACTTTGGAAAGCTAGCAAAATTTTAAACTAGCATCTGTTTAGGGCTCTGGTTAACCCTCCACTGCCCTTCCAAAGCCACACCCCCTGTCCAAACGTACAATACCCACTCTGACTGATGGTTCAATTGGTACAGTAATGCACGAGCAGGGAAACATAAAAGCACTCAGTTGGATATTTTTTAGGCAGTGATTGGTTGGCGTTTTTACAGGATTACAGTGGATTGCAAATGACGGATTTTCTTCTGACCTTTTTCAGATCTCTTTGCTGTCGGGGTGTAAAGACCATTTCAACCAATATAACAGTTTGTGCCTACAGCTAAAAAGTTACCAACTTTAAGCTCCCGCAACCAACATGATTCCTTTTTGTCTTGAAATGTTTACTTTGATGTCAAACACCATTTGTCCATAGGAAGCCAAATGAAAGTATTACTATAATGCACTACTTCCTGGTTCTGTTGGATCTAAAACTCGGTACAAAATTCAAGATAGCGCTACTCCAAAATGGCACCCAGTGCCCCCAAGGCTATTTTTAAATGGGGAAACCACCAGAAATAGCTGAGGGAGTCCCGTATGATTGTGCATATTGTTTAGGAACCAAAACACAAGTTTTGTTTGAAGCAGTTGGGAATTTATTACATGTTTGCAGCAGGCCACAGGACAACATGGTTAAGTTTACAGCATTTGGCAGATTGGTTACAATCTGCCAAATGCAACTCCAATCTGTAACATGGTTACAGCCCTATATTCCGACAGCTCATTGGTCCAACAGCCCATTGGTCCAACAGTTGCAGTCCATTGGTCCTACAGCCCTAACCTTAACCCTAACCCAAATGAGCTGAGAAGGGTGCCCAACTGATTTAAGCAAGGTGCCTATCTTATATTAGCTGGGCTGTCAGACCAATGGGTTGTCGGTCTAGTGGGCTGTCGGACCATGCAGCCTTCCCCGGAAAACATTTGTGGTTGCAAAAACAGCTGCATACACTATTATTAATCCTGTTTATTGTGTCGCGTTTGGGACAATGCTACACTAAATTTAAGCCTCAGCATAATCCTATATGCAGTATTATTCTACATTACAAGTGGCAATAGAGTCTAAAGTGTTGTTTACAGTTTGTATTAAGCATTAAATAGCTCTTGAGGGAAGAAGCAATAGCTCTTAAGAGACCTGGTACAGATAAATGTGTTTGACACTTCACTGTTGCCATATATTATATCAAGCTGGTTTGCTATTGGTCCAGGCAGGAGAGGAATTGGTCTCTGGGATTTCGGACCAAGTCTCGTACAGCACCTATGGTGTCAAGGTGATTAAAGGGTCAAAACATTGATGCAAGAAGCTGACAAATCTCAGGCATCAGGAAGCATTAATTCACTGTCCATACCCTGATCAATAACAGGTGAACTGAATAGGCTCTTAAGATGTGTGCTTTGTCTTCTTTTGTCATGGTTTATGTGGCGTTGCACCCAATGCAAACGTGTAAGGCAGTGAATTAGATTACTGTTATGCGCCTATAAATCCTGGGGTCAATTAGCAAATTATACACCCCAGCAATTCAACGCAAAGAAATACAGGTTTCTACTATATAATCCTTTAATATCTTCTGGACACAGGTGATTTAAATCATACCCAGATTCCTATGATGTGATTTGGACGAATTTGACCAAATGTGGCTTATTTTTTCGCACAGCCGCCCCTGTGGTCTACATACTTATTCTATAGTTGTTGTCGTGCTTGGATCCCCTTGGTGTGGAAGCTCTCATCCTGATGGTGAGATGAATTACTATGAACCTTTCAGCCAACCCTTGTACTTAACACCTTTATGCATGCATTACATCCTACATTCGGTTGTAAGTCACTTGGGATTAAAAGCCTCTACCAAATGAATACATTTAAATGCAAATAGATGTAACAGGCTCAGTATTCCGGGTATTCAGGTGACGCAAAGTATAAACAGATACTAATGATTGCAGACAAACACAAAGAGAGTCTTCCCTCCCCTGACATTAAGACCGGGAGTAACTGAATAGAACGTGTACAAGACAATAAAAGCAGGTCTCATGACGCTCGATCAGCGTGCAGTGGAGCTCATAGAGGTTAAGGGACAGACACACAGGCTCTGACTGAACATGTGAGACTCCTGTTGAGCCATAGACTTTTTTAAAACCCGTTCTCTTTACTCTTCCATCTCACATCACTCCATATAATCACGTCTTTCCTTCTCCTTTAGGAAAATGTGTAGCGGGAATGCTAGAAAGCACCGCATTTCTGACTTCTTAAGACAAACTCCAGTGTGCTTGTACTGTATATCTAATAAGTACATTCATTTATACATTTTCTAAGCCGGTTAATCCTAATTAGGGTCACGGGGGAGGCTGGCGCCCCTCTCAGCCGACTCTGGGTGAAAGCGGGGTACATTCTGAACAGCTCGCCAGGCCATTGCAGGACCAACACTCACACAACCAATCACACTCACTCTCACACCTAGGGGCAGCCAATCAGCCTACTGTGCATGCCTTTGGACTGTCGGAGGAAACCGGAGTACCTGGAGGAAACCCACGCAAGCATTGAAAGAACATGCAAACTCCACACAGAAACGCTCCTAGACCGGGAATCAAGCCTGGGACCTTCTTGCTGTGAGGCGAAACGTGCTAACTAGAGCGCCACCATGCCACGCCTAATGAGTACAATACAATAAAATTAAAAACCCTATGAACACACATGGGGGAAATCAAGTTGGGTGCAGAGCAGATAGCTTTTTTGCCCTACAGTAAATGCAGCTATGTTGCTTTTAAATCCACCTCACCCAAACCTATGCCAGTGCCTTCTGTCATCACTCCTCTAAATTCATACGACAAAAAAAAATAATTTTTTTTAAAATAATAAAATCAAATAAATTCACAGGTTGTTTATAAAAGGGGTAAAAAGGGGCTCTATTTCTAACAACCTGAGTCTGTTTTAACTACAGATTTTTTTTTTTTTTTAACACATCTCCACCCAGCTCATTTCCTCCCTTCCGCGTTCTGCTTCCTCCCTAACCTCCAGTCTCCCCCACCTCCTCCTCTCCAGTAGCAGTCAGGAGCATTCATTTATTAAATCATAGAGTGAGCACAGTATTTCACAGCCCACAAGCTCTCTGGAGTATGTTTGAATAGAAATAAGAGAAGCTGAATGTAGACAGATATGATTAATGCCTTTAATTATTCAACAAGTGCTTGTTTTGTCTGTTAGTGGGCATTGTGGTACCATCACTGAGGGGCGGCAAGACTTTATAGCCTTTTTAGGATGGCAGATAGACACTGCATCATTATAGCAAAAGATAATGACGAGTACTTCATGGTGATCACCAGGGTGATGAAACAAATTGGAACTTGGGATGAACATCTAAATGCTTGTTCGCAAATTGGGGCTAATGGGCACACTATTTGTTGCTATTGTTTACTTTTTTGGCTCCCGCCCACAAAGTGGCTTGGGAGCTCTAGGAATGGGTTCCGTCCGTCCATCACACTTTAGTTTCCGGACATTTACTTGCCACACACTAAAGCTGGAGCTTTCAAACTTGGTATGCAGGCTCACTACTATGAGTGCTAGGATGAGTTTTTGTGTGAGTGACCTTCACCTACTTTTCAAGGTCACAGAGGCTAAACTGTAAATTAGGTTTCCCGACATTTACTTGCCGTGCACTGAAGCTGGAGCTTTCAAACTTGCTCTCTATATTGGAAAATTATGAAATGGTCCTTTCGTCAGGAGCATCTGAACCCTTGTGATATATATTTTATTTTAGACAGGAGATCATGAGTTTAAATCCCCAAGATGTCAGAGCCATATAGAGCCAAGGGAGCAAAACTAAATATGCATTTGGAGTGGAAGGGATGGCATACACTCAGTCCTGCAATCATGTATATAGAAGTGGGGCAGCGTGGTGGCGGGTGTGTTGGCCCTGCCATTGATTGGTAAGCTGTTCAGGGTGCCCTGCCTCCTCCAAAAGTTGGATGGGATAGTCTCTATCCTTCCCACAACCCTATTAGGATTAAGCGCTTCGATAAGTGTATGAATGATGAATGAATGAACTCGAGTGATGTAGATACAGTTTAGGAACTGCATTTCCATTTCTTGTTTTCTCCTAAATAGATTTCATCTAAAAAATATAAAGATTTTAATCTGAATATACTGTAGATATGTAAATATTTGAAGCATTAAGCAGGTACAGATACAGATATTGGCGGTGAATTATGTCAATACTTCATACACCTCCTTTCTTCTCTTATAACCCCACAAGAGCACATTAAATGCCCCCCTTGTACAGTCAGAGACAAAAATAAGAGGCCATCGTGTGACACTGAAAGGTGACCCTTCCCTCGAGGACAGAACCACAGAGCAGGACCATGCTAGAGAAGCCTGCATCTGCAAATGTCAACATTACTACTACGTATGACTCACCCACATACATGCGTGTACATACATAAGCTTATAAATATAAAATAGTACCTTTATATTTAATAAATTACTTATAATTACTGTGGTGTTTGAAAGTTTGTGAACCCTTTAGAGTGTTTCATATTTCTGCATAAATGTTACCTAAAACATTCATTTATTTTCTAAGCCGCCTAATCCGTGGGGAGGCTGGCGCCCATCTCAGCTGACTCCGGGCGAAGGCGGGATACACCCTGAACAGCCAGGCCATTGCAGGGCCAACACACATACATTCCATACCATTCACACTCAAACTCACACCTAGGGGCAATTTGGAACCGCCAACTGTGCATGTTTTTTGGATTGTGGGAGGAAACCGGAGTACCCAGAGGAAACCTATGCAAACGCGGGGATGACATGCAAACTCCACACAGAAATGCCCCGAGCCCGGGAGTCAAACCCGGGACCTTCTTGCTGCAAGCGAAACTGCTTAATCCTATTCGGGTTTTTGGGAGTCTGGGGCCTATTTCATCCAACACTGGACGAAGGCAGGATACACCCCGAACAGTTTGCCAGACCACACACAAAACCATTCACACTCTCTCTCATACCTAGTGGCAATTTGGAACAGCCAATTAGCCTACAGTGCATGTCTTTGGACTGTGGGAGGAAACCGGAGTACCTGGAGGAAACCCATGCAAACTCCACACAGCCCGGGACCCATGTAAACTCCACACCTGAGCCTGGGGCTCGAACCCGGGACCTCCTTGCTGTGAGGCAGACGTGCTAACATGCACTACGCCACCATGGCGCCCCAAGAAAGGCAAAGTGAGGTAATACAGTATAATCTGTGTAACCGATTAAAATGGTGAGAAGAGAGACAGAGTGTGAGACCTACAAACGCCCTGGAACAGGAAATGCATTTCAGTTTCACTTTTTTAGGAACCTGTGAAAGCATAGAACGGAAACAACTGGACTCTTCCAGCAGTCGATCCCCTTTCAAAACGCGTACTAAGTGAGAACATAAAAAAAATCATTTGTCATTGTTTCGACCTTTAGGCATTTCAAGGTGCTGATACTTAAACTTGCCGAGGAAAAAAAAACCCTGAGCGATGTAAAAGCTTTCAGTTTGGGGTGTAAACACACAAAACGGTGATGAACTCTCACTTACGCTCAGGCGCTACTATCATCTCTTTCAAAGTGTTACAACTGTTTTAGTAGTTTGGAGACAGATAGAAGCGGCAGCCAATTTATTTCAGGTATTATGAGCAAAGTGTCAGTTTCACAGGAGGTAAAAAGAAAATGGAGGAATGAGAAGTAAAGGAAAGAGAGGAGAAGATATAAAATGCATATAAAATGAGTCAACTGCTAACATTACATCACAGCACTGTTGAATTTGTAAATGTAGCTGGTTAGCGGTAGTAGATTTATTTTCGATAATACTCAAATAATATGGTTTAAAATATGGTTAAATATGGTAGAGTTTCTATGGTAACAAAGAATTTACAGGGACTTCGTGATAGACAATTTATTTATAATGTAAGGCTAGCAAAATACAGATTTTTTCAAATGTGCCCGTTAAGATTCATTTTGAATCCTAATTAGAGCCACGGGGGACGCTGTCGCCCATCTCAGCTGACTCTAGGAGAAGGCGGGGTACATCCTGAACAGCTCGCCAGGCCTTGGCAGGGCCAACACACATACAACCATTCACACTCATACTCACACCTAGGGGCAATAATAAGCTTAATGAGCAGGTTTTGGACTGTGGGAGGAAACCGGAGTACCCGGAGGAAACCCATGCAAGCACGGTGAGAACATGCAAACTCCACACAGAAACACCAGAGCCCGGAACTCGAACCTTCTTGCTGTGAGGCGGACATGCTAACCACTATGCCACCATACCACCATCATGAATATTCAACAATGTTAAATGTAAACTGTATTACAGCACTCCTCCAATAGTTTCATTCCCTGCCAGAAACACTCTCAAAACCCACTCTAATCTAAAGAGTTACAAACCTTTGATTTTCTCCAAAAGCTCAAGTATTTCACTAAGGGCAGCGAGTAAGATAAAGAGTAATGGAATGGGAGAGAAAATGAACGGAGACAGCTCTGCACACTGGCCACCCTCCTTCACACTAGGTGGAGTGTGTGAACATGATGGAAAAGAAAGTGACACTGTGCTCTCTTTTACTCCCACAAAGACGCACCGGTGTGCACGCCATTTAACATCAAAACTGGAGCGCGTCCCTTCGTTCTAGGGGTAAAGAGACATTGGCTTGCGTTCAAATGGCACTCGAGCTTGCATCATTTTGGCAGAGGGACACCGAGATGAGACCGTGGCACTTTGAAGCCCACCGATGCTTTGCGCTGCACAGGCACATGAAAGGAGCCGAGCCCTCATGCTCTTCGTTTGAAGTCGGGGCTTTGCTGCTTGTCCGAGCTTTTAAAGTGGCCCAAACAGAATATTCCAAATGGCAGAGGTCTGCAATGAATGCACGAGTCAGACTAAAGTTCTATACATCGACATTATAGAAAAACAGATGTGCTTGAGACATTGATAGGATGGGTAAATATAAACCTTGGCAAGAAAGTTACGCAGTATGGAATAAGAAAAAAACCTGAAATTGTCTTGAATTTTATATCCATATATCCTTAAATCAATTTGAGATGTGTAGATCACAAAATAATAAATTAATGATCACAAGTAGAAACAAGAACACCTGGAGAGCGCAAACCTCCGCCAAGCTGAAACAAAATAAGAGAACATACACACCACCACTAGCTGCACCTGTTGTAATACTACACTTACAAAAATTAGTCCACTCCCACATTGTAAAAGAATCCTTTAAAGAATTCCTGGATCCAGAATTTGATCCGAATCATCTCCCTGTCCAAACAGCTAGCTCTGGACAGAAAATTTTCCACAAGATCCGCACATAAGTCACAGCCTCCTACTGACTCTCGTATTCTGTGCAGCTCACAAGAAGCACACGAGTCTCGTTCTTGGCGCTTCTGGGTTTACAAGGCGGAAGAACTACTGCATAGCATCACGCACCAGGAAACTCAGGAAGCAGAGCAGAGGCGCAGGTGACTCGGCCGCATCTATTTTCCAAAAAGCAGCTGATGCAGATGATTATATAAACGCACCCAGAGTATATGGACTGGTGTACCGGCTGTACACTGTACACTTCCCTGTGTGTGTGTGTGTGTGTGTGTGTGTGTGTGTGTGTGTGTGTGTGTGTGTGTGTGTGTGTGTGTGTGTGTGT
>JBCNYH010000026.1:23614539-23641405 GCA_039654325.1 Tandanus tandanus
CTGTTTACGTGTGTGTGCTCACTTTGGATGGGTTAAATGCAGAGGCAATAATTTCCCTTGCGGGATTAATACAGTATTTAAAAAAAAAAAAAAAAAAAGGTGAGGCAAAATTTCAGGAATAGTTCAACATTTCGTTTTTACTCGTACCATATGCCACTGGGAAAGTATGCTGACAGTCCTAGTGACCTCAGGTCTTCATCCACCAATAAGGGGTTGGGCTAAATAGTGCTTGGCCCCCTAAATCGCTGTTTGCCACTATACTATTAATTATTATCATCATCATCATCATTATTATCATTACTATTATTTCAACTTCCTGTCAGACAAAAAGGTGCAATTATTTAATAGAAGTAAATTTATTAAAGAAAAAAAATAATAATTACAACCACCACTGTGTCTCATTTGAGAAAAATGCAGCATTTTTCTCTTTTTCATTTTGCAGTGTTTTGGATCTACATGGCAGAATGAGCACAATGATTGTGACTATACTATCAACATTAAAAAAGACATAGCTTCACCATCAACATGAAATCTTTAAATGTAACAAAATGGGTACAGGCTAATGATGTCTACAGTTAGAAAAACGGAGGTAAATTTAAAAAAAAAAAGAGAAAGAAAGAAAGAAAAGAAAATTACTTGGTTAATCTTATTTCAGAATGTGTATCCTCACATTGTGTTATAAAAAAATAAAAACAAACAAAATCTTTGTTCAGCACCATTTGTAGTTTTCAATAACCACAAATTCCCTAATCATAATCTCCTATTAGCCTACATATGGCCTTTAATGCCAACTGTTAAAAGTTTTGACATGATTACCATGAAGTAAAGACAGACCGCCGCTTCTGAGATGCGTTCGACCGCTCCTGGAGGTCACAGAGCAGTTCGGTCAGAAGTTCTCTCATGACCAGTTTACAGTTTCAAAGCAATGAAGAAGCTTTTAGGGTTGAATCAGTAACATGCAGGAGCCATCTTGAAAGGGACAATTTTTCCCAGAGGCTCACGGTCCCTCCCAAGGTCGGTGGAGGATTATGGGAAATACGGGAATCCAGCAGAAGGGAACTGATTGACAAACACTGGCAAATAAATAACGTCCAGCACCGATGAGAATTTAACTACGCCAACAGACGCTAGCAATGTCTGGAAATTATATATGTTCACCACACATCCAGCTTTTTTTCTTTTTTTTTTGAAAAGACAACACATTTATTTGGGGAAATTTAAAAAGGAAAAAAAAAAAAAAAAAAGAAGATTTTCAAATGATCTAACAAGGTCATATGGAAATTCACAAAGCTTCCTGGAGAACATAGTCCTTGAGAAACGTACGTGGGCCACAACTGAGTGCATCTCGCAGCAGAAAATCTGTAGACAAGGGAAAGTAAACACATCACGGCTTTTGCATTCTTTGTGGACGATTGGTAACGTGTTAAAACATCATCGTCTGCATGTTCTTCAAAGGTCACTGAGCGATGCATAATCCTGCAGGGGCTCGAGGACAGCCTCGAGCACGACCTCAGCTTTCTGAGCGCCAAGACGCTACAGCACCGTAGTCAGGTTCTATCTTCTGCTAACACAGTAATATCTGTACATGTGCATAAGCCTTCATCTGCAGTCCAACAACAAGTTCAACCAAGAGCGCTGTAGCCAAAAAAGGCAAGTGGTCCAGGCTGCCTCTCTGGTAGGATTCCCCTGCCGAGGTGTGTGCGCGCTGGTGATGGCTGGTAGATGGAGGATAAGGGAAGGAGCATGGAGAGGCTCAGGTGGGGCTGGGTGGTGTGGTCGATGAGCTGGTATCTGGGAGGGTGGTGGCTTGCTGTTCTCCAGGCGTGCTGTCCGCCTGCTGCTGAGCGATTACCGCCGCCGAGTGTTTGCATTGAGATGAGCCACACTGGCAGCTGAACAGTTTGCCCTTCACGTCCCAGAAATGATCACCATAATCAAACCTGGAGACAAAAAAGTGGTGTCTAAAAGTCATTTTTAAAATATTCATAGTAAAACTGGAAAAAATAATATTACAGGGTCCGTACACCCTCAGGGTTATGAAACTCAAGGACTTTTCCAAAAAAAAAAAAAGTTTTACAAAATAAAACCTTTAAAAAACATTTCCATGGATTTTTCAATGACTCTCTATTGTGCCTTTGCAATGAAAATTTCACAATATGTATTTGCCAACCAAATTTAGAAAAAAAATTAATATAATGCAAATTTAATCAAGTGTTACTGTACAACACAAACAATTTGTTTAATACACAGCTGGTGTGTATAAAAACATTGCTGCGGCGACCGCCGGGAGATGCACAGTATTTTCAATGACTTTCAAGTACTTCAAGACACTTCAACAAAATTTCAGCACTGTCAAGGTCCTGGAATTGTACTTTTTCAATTCAAGTACTTTCCATGACCTCAAGCACCTCGTACGGACCCTGATATTATACATTTTATATAATTTAAGTTCACTGTTATGTTTAAGGTCAGGAAACGTCACCAGACAGGTTAGATCAGACCCTGTTAACATTGCTATTATGTTACTCCCTAACGTTTTTTCTACAATTAAATTAAGAAAGGTCCTAAGAAAATAATAAGTGTTAAAGTTGCCCATTTTCTTCCCAGGTATATTAAATCAACACGAAATACAGTGCTATCTCTTGGAAATAAAATGGAATCAACTACAATGTCTTTCTCAAACCATTTTCTTACTCCGGGCACCGTGGCATTAGTAAATATCGACATCTTTTCTTTTTTTATTTTTATTCTTCTTCTTATTATTATTTCTCATAATTCTCATATTTGCCTTCTTCTGTTTCTCAACACTTGATCTCAGACTTTTTCACTTTCTACGAATCGGTGTTTGCACTGTCAAGTTCACAAGATCGTTCCTCTGGTCACATGGTCTTGTTATTTTTCATTGTAAACAGACACAGAACCAACACAAGATGTAGAACAGGTGGATAAGAGATACTAAACTCATGAGCTGTGGTGCTTTCCCCAGAAAAGTTTTGCATTCAATCGAAAATGAACTGATAAAGGAAGATAAAACACATCAGATTTTAACTAAGAAATAGTCACCTATTTACTTTTCTTTTATCCTTTTTGTTTAAGAGATAAGAGTCTTCTGTTAGTCTAAAAGAGTGCATTAAGGAGGTACTCCACACAAATGCTTTGTGAGCTGTGAATTAAATGATATGACTCTGTCATGAAACATCAGTGCTGGGGTTAATATTGACACAACAGGCATTTTTTTAAATAAAAATATGCATTTTGTGAGTTGAAAAATGGCTCAGAACGCCACCTACTGATTAAAATATTTCTGACACTTTCAAGGCCGGTGCTGATGTAGAGTCAACCATTTGGTACTTCTCTGTAATTGGTAATTTATTACTTCATTCGTTTTCTGAATTGCTTTATTCTTTCTTTAGGTGACGGGAAAGCTGGAGTCTATCTCAGCTGATGAAGACGGGGTACTCCCTGAACAGCTCACAACTCACACACAAACCATTCACACTCACAGTCACACCTAGGGGCAAACAGCATGTCAGCCTAGTGTGCATGTCTTTGGACTGTTGGAGGAAACAGGATCACCCAGAGGAAACCCATACAAACACAGGGAGAACATGCAATCTCCACACAGAAACACCTTGGAGCCTGGGACTCAAAACCAGGACCTCCTTGCTCTGAGGCATAAATGCGAACCATTACATCACCCTGCTGCCAACATTTTCATTTATTTAAAAAAAAAAACAAAAAAAAAAGGGTCTCAAATATATACTAATCAAGAATTATCAATCACATCAAACCTGCCCCTTCTTCAGCCCCTCCCTAGACCAGATCAGAGATGGAAGTGAAGTTCCCCTTATATGTAAAACATTGATTTGAATTGCAGCCTGCTGTACTGCCTGAAAATTAATTAACTCCTTTTAACTAATCAGATTTGGGAACTCAACTTAACATTCATATGATTAAACAACTTCATATGTCATATTTTTCCGAAGCAATAAGCAAGACACCATACTGAAATATCCCACTTTGCCAAATATATTCTGTTTAACCATCTATATTTACCCCTCATTACACCACACTGATGAGAAGCTAACGAGAAGCTAATGACTGCAGATTAGCCGCGCTGTTCGGGGAATGCGGAGGCACGGGCTCACCCTAGCTCGTCTCCGGCGCTGATGTTCTTGCTGGCGAAGAACGCGATGTGCGGGAAACGCAGGTCCTGGTGGGAGGTGAACACTCGGCAGGGGAACAGGTTCGGCTCGCAGTGGTGGTTTATGAACCGGCTGATGTTGCCATAGAAACGGGCGTCGATACAGTACATATCGCCAACCTGCAATAAAACAAAGGATGCTGGTTCCTGAGTGCTCACGCGTATGGGGTTATGTAAAAATACGGGTGACTCATCTTTAAGGCGGATTAGAGCTGTTTTAAAGTAGAAACAGCTTCCTGTGGCAACCGATCGAAGCGGGACTGCTGGCAGTCCTGCCGTTCGGCGTGTGCAGAAATATTAGCTTGCGTTTATGGGTACTGTGCTAACTGTATTGACTGTAAGCAGTCTGTAAGATACAGGGAATTCATTTCTTAGATTTTTGTTAACAAATGCTACCATGCTCTTCCCCTCCACTTCTTTCCAGTCCAGTTCATCTCTGTGAGTCTGGGAGGCATGACATCATGCTCATCCCTATAATATTACACGACAGGCTATTTTAGGAGCAATGGGAGTAATAACTTGAGAAAAATTCTTTTATTTCAGTACAAAAACCGTCCAATGCACTGAAACCGCACAACCACCACAGGGATGGTCAATAAACCCCAGTCCCAAAGGTTTAAACCATTTAAATCTCCCAATAATAACATTCAGAAGGCAACTTGTGCTCAAAAGATGCACTCGGTGCCATTTCATGGTGTAATAATGTGTGAAATTTTACCCCAAGCACCTGCAATCCAACCCTGTTTCCACCCTTAGGGAAGTGGATGTAGAAAGAAACCTGCCCGAGCAGCAGCGCTTCGACTGAGACACATCACGAAAGCCAATGAGGCATTATGAGGTGGATTATTTTTAGTCTGGTGCTACCTTGCTGTCCAGGCTGAAAAGGTAGGAATCAATCTCCCTGACATCTGCTTCTGCGTCCGAAATGATTTCCCCGACGTACCTGCGGAAAAAAAGGGGGGGAGGGACATCAGAACTGTACCACAGAGTCCACATTCATACACAGTGTATACTTCAGACAGACATTTTATTCCCTAAAGGGAAAATAACATCCTGCATTCAAGCTGGGAATGCTTCAGAGTCAAACAGACAATAAGAAAGAAATGAGAGAAGCTCACTCGCAGACAAAGGTTCCTTGCGGGATGTCTTGCAATGTCCGAACACCCCAACCCATTTTTTGAGTCCTGAACAGCTGCAGTCGAACCCTGACAGCAGACCATATTTATTAAAAATAAAGCATCAGAAGCTACTGACAATATAATATACTTCAAATTATGGTGAACGTATTCATGGTGACACGACGCTACCGTAGTCCGTTCTGAACAACCCGGTTCTTGCAGGTTCTCCAGCAGGAACAGGCATGGTTGCACTCGAAAATGAAAGGTGGCTCGTCAGAGCAGAACTCTGGCAGCAGACGGCTCTCCTGAGAGCGAACACGACCGTGTAACCATGTCAGACACACAATGTTGCAGTTCACGAACTTCAATAAAAAATGAATTAATTTAGTTCTTAACGTGAACACAAGATATTCAGCCACACCTTGTCATACCAGCAGCGCAGGCTGAGCTGACCGCACATGCAGCTGGCCGAGGAGCAGTCGTCTTTACAGACACAATACTGGAAAAGACAAAAACCAGTCAGAGAGCATCTACCAATACAATCCACTAGAATTGTATTAAAAGACAATGCTGTAGCAGCAAAAACAAAAAAGTTGTTCTTTAAAGCACATATAGATATGTCACTAAAATCCATAGACGGAAATGTTTATTATAATTTTTTATTCTTATATCAAGTTTTAAAAAAATACTTATTTAACATATTCCTATTGTATTCTTTTTTTATTAGATTTTTAAAATAAATTATTTGTGGCATCCTTTATGGAAATTTGTAAAATTTATATTATATATATATATGTGGCAAGTGATATTTTGTACACTAATATATGGACTATGGCACTGCCAAAAAGCAGAAGGCCAGATACATTTATGGCACTTTGTAGATAGCCTTACCTAGAGCGACTTAATTTTTTTATACGACTGAGCAATTGAATGTTTTGCTCAAAAGCCCAACAGTGGCAGCTTGGTTGTACTGAGGCTTGAACCGCGAGCCCTTGGATCAGTAACCCCGAGCCCTAACCACTTCTTAGTGGATTTCTTTAACAATTTCTACACTGAAGTACAGTATGCTTGATGATTCATCGTGTTAAAATCTTTATCTATGTCCAAGTCTTAACCTCCTGATGCTAAAAGTTCTAATAATTATAGATATACAGATTTGTGCTCTGCGGACACACCTTTCTCAGTAATACAGAAAATATAAGCTGGTTTACCTGTAAGTGTGTGATGTTTTTGTCTATGTTTATAGGGGAGGTGACACAGCTATCAGGCACATATTTGTAGTCATTGGGGCAGGGCTCACTGTCCACAGCGTTCACACATGGCACAGGTACTTTCTCATAACCTCGGGATATATCCCTGAATACAGGCAGACAAAACAACGATTGTAGTCAACAGCACGAAGCACAAACACCAACATGACCTGCTAAATATTTAAGTCAGGAAAGGTCAGTAAGTAAATCAGTTCTGCAAGTAGGAATATAAGTCAATAAGTCACTAAAAAAGTAAATAAAGTAAGTCAGGAAATAAAGTTAAACAAGTAAAATAAGTCACTATGAAATTCAGTAAGTAAAGTAAGCCAGAAACACAGTCAAATAAGTATGCAAGCAATACTGTAAGTCAGTAAGTAAATTAAGCGAGTAAGTAATTATGTAAGTACATGTCTGTCAGTCAGTAAGGTAGTAAGTGAGTAACTCAGTAATAAAGTAAGAAAATAGGTCTTGTAAGCAAAATAAGGAAAGTAATTAAAGCAAGTCAGTATGCTAGTGGGTAAAGTAAGTCAATAAGTAAAGTACGTCATTAAGCAAAGTACATTGGTAGGGAAAATAAGTAAGTAAATTAGGTCAGTATGCCCGTAAGTAAAGGACATCAGTTGGTAAAGTAAGTTATTAAGCAAAGTACATTGGTAGGGAAAGTAAGTAAGTAAATTAGGTCAGTATACCCGTAAGTAAAGGACATCAGTAAGCAGTCAGTCAGTAGGTAAATTAGGTCAGTATACCACCAAGTAAAATACATCCGTAAGAAAAAAAAAAAGTCAGTATGCCAGTAAGCAAAGTACATTGGTAAGTAAAGTCAGTCAGTAAGTAAATGAGGTCAGGATGTCCCAAGTAAAGTACATCAGTAAGTCTATAATTAAATTAGGTCAGCATGCCAGTAACTAACTCAATAATAAAGTCAGTAAATTAAGTTATTCAGAAGGTCTTGCAAGCAAAATAAAGAAAAGTAAATAAAGTCAGTCAGTAAGTAAAATAAGCCGGCAACTCAGTATTCTAGTAAGTAAAGCAAGTCAGTAAGCAAAGCAACTGAAGTCTGTATTTAAAATAAGTCAGTAAGTAAATTACATCAGTAAGAAAAGCAAGCGAAGATCGTAACCATGTCAGTATATCCATTAATAAAGTGTCCTACAGACTAGGAAATAAAACAAGAAACTTATTAAATGCTCGTTTTATAGCAGTACGATGGTTTAAGCTACCTGTTAAGGAGCTTCTCCCCTGAACTGCATCCTTCACCGCTCGTCTCCTTCTGCCTCTTGCTGGCGTGCAAGGCGCTCCACACCTTGGAGTTCTGGCTGCAGCACTCGAGTGGCGAGTCTCCTTCCCTGTTCTTTAGGTTTACATCAGCTCCGTGCAAGAGAAACAACCTGCAGTTCACATAAAATCCAGATGTCCATTGATGAGAAGCTTAGTACAAATATGAGTTTGGTTTTGATTCTTTTCCTATAACAGCATGTGTTTTATTATCCTTATAAGAGCAATCTACCATCAATTACAGTTTTATCAATTAAAAAGTAACACATTAAGTTTTATTTCTACATCTTTAGAGTTATATATTATGTTGTGAAATGCCCATGAGACAAGTTAGTTGCCTTTATCGCTTACGTTATTACAGCTATAAACAGTCCTTCCCTCATCACTCTTTTCTCGCGACCACACAGCACAATATCCAGCCTGTTCCGAAGCGCTCGCACTGGAGACTCCTTCCATAAATGTTTCATAAACATTACCTTACTATGTTGACGATTATATTCCTCTTTGCTAAATTCCAACAGATTTGTCAGCAATGTATTTACAACAGCATTTAATTCAATCAGCACCTTCTGAGAACATTGCAAAAATTTACCATTTAATCCACCATTTAACTTGATTTGAAAAGATACACGCTATAATCAAGATAAATATTTACCAGGGCAGTAAAATAAATTACACTTGGTAAGATTTCTTAAAATAAGAATAATTCCTCCAAACAATATAAATAATGACACATTCTGCTCTTGCATAGTATATTATTCCCAAAACAGGATCGTGGACAGTGGTGGTTCAGTGGTTAGGGCTCTGGGTTACTGATCAGAAGGTCAGGGGTTCAAGCTCCACTACCACCTAGCTGCCACTGTACGGTCCTTGAGCGAGGTCCTTAACCCTAAACTGCTCAGTTGTATGTATGAGATAGTAATGTAAGTTGCCCTGAACAAGGGAGTCTGCCAAATAGATAGGTAGATACGTTACTAGTGCGCACGAGAAACTATCGAGCGCTACAGTTACCTAAGGTTTCTCATGCGCACGCGATACTTTCTCGTGCGCACTAGAAACTTTTCATTTAATTTTTTTTCCCCATGTCCCTTTAGGGGCTCCGTACAAATGTAAATCCCAGGTCGAAAAGAATTTTTAGCCGAATATAAGATTCTAGTCTTGATAAGATTGAATTTTTAGCGAATTTATGCAGTGAATTCACCAGTGCTCCAGAATAAAATGTCACCTAGCACCTAGCTTACGGTAAAACATTGATTTGGCTCCCCATGAGGTCTTCGTGAGTTGTGTTTTTTAATTATTGCACTGATGTTTATCTGAAAAATCAGTTGAAGCATAGGGAAAACTCCTCGTTTGCCAAAAATACTCTATCCTACTGATATGGATTCTGCAAAGACTGTTAAACGTGAATTTCTTTTCTGCCAAAAAAAAAAAAAAAAAAAAGGTTTCATCATTGATTTATGGAAGAAATACAGAGTTAACCTAATATTAATTTGTTATTGCTTGGATGTTGTTTCAGTAAAAAGAAAACAACTTTCTTTAAAAGCATAACCTGCTTTAATATTTATTCCCGGATGTCAGGATGCGTCAATTTCCCCTCATAGAGCAAACAGCCAATCAGCATCACGATGCAGACGGACGTACGTACAAACACAGGAAGCCAAACAACTTATGAAAAATTAACTTAGTGGTTTCTAAACAAATATGGTGATCCCTCGCACAGGTCTTAACTCCAGTATTATTGGTCTGTTGCTCTTTAACAGGACATTTGATCATTTAAGTCACAATGTATAGTAAAATATTATAAAATATAAAAAATATTATATTATATATAGAATATAAAAATGTAAATAACTTTTTTATATTATATATAGAATATAAAAATGTAAATAACATTCAAAAAATTAAATAGCCTTATTTTGACTGTACAAATAATAATATTTCAGGACTGTGCAGTAATTCCTGTGGGGGAAAAGCATCATATACACCATTCACTGAGATGGAGGTGTGTTATACGCCATCATTTAAGTCATGATGATCATGTTCATGAGATGGCCAAATCCGGGCACCTTATATTTTTTATTATAATATCTAAATATGATTTAACTTGTAAAACTTAAAATACCAGTGAAAAGCCTGGACACACCCACTCATTCATATGAAAACTATTATCTGCACCACCATCCGCAAATAAGTATTACGGAAAACACATCCGGATGATGACGGGTATGTTCATGCAGCATTCTCTAAATTCCTCATCTGAATTTCTGCTGCTAGAAAAAGCACGGGTTTTCTTCACGGCAGATCAGAGACCAGTTTAGCAACTTTATAACTAAGTATTCCCAGAAGCCAAAGCATGCAGTAGACCTGGCTTCACCCTAGCACAACTTACCCACATAGTGTAATTTGACATTTCTGAATGGTCCTGAATTTCCCATCACTCCAGAACAGTATGCCCCTCTTTCCAAAAACATGAAGGTACAAATAGGGCAAAAAGTATCCTCTAAACTGTAAGCATTTACATCTGATGGAATAAGCACTAACTGAATGTCTAAACAGGTTGCACTCACGTGACACAGTCCAACCGGTTTTCCCGCGACGCGATGTGCAATGGCGAGTCTCCGTGCATGTTAACTGTGTTAAGATCACACTTGGCACTTAGAAGGACATCTGCAATTTCCACACAACCAGAGAAGGCTGCCCAGTGCAAACAGATATTCTCCTCCTTCCAAGATAAAATGACATGCTATAAAACAATGTCCCAACATAACCAAACATAACAGGCAGTACATAACAGTACAAAAGGCGAGGTCACAGGGGTCATCAGGGTCTCCAGACCATCTCAGATTAGATCAATTATCATTTTTATAATCTTACTAAACAACAGTGAGAAGCTACACATTCTTATTCAAGAGCATGATGAACTCCTGATGTGTGAGTTTGCATGGTCTTCCCATGCTTGGTTGGGTTTCCTCCGGGTTCTCCGGTTTCCTCCCACAGTCCAAAGACATGCACATCAGGCTAACTGGCTGTTCCAAATTTCCCCTAGGTTTGATTGTAAGTGTGAATGGTTGTTTGCGTGTTGCCCTGCGATGGACTGGCGAGCTGTTTGGGGCGTACCTTGCCTTCAACCAGAGTTGGCTGAGATATCCTCCAGCCTCCCCACAACCAAGTAGGATTAAGCAAATGAATGAATGATTGATTTTTGTAAATAAATACGTCCAAGTGGTGACGTTGAACTATATTATCTTATGAATAATGTCTGACCTTCCAGTGATTCAGGTGGAAAGAGAGAGAGATCCACACTGACCTTGTCTCTAATGTTAGGATCGGCACTTTTAGACAGCAGCAGCTTGACCAGTTCGACATGTTTGTACTCTGTCGCCCAAATCATTGCTGTCCAGCCACCATCATCCTGCACAGAAGAGCACAGCTGCAGGACTGCCAGATCCCAGCTACAATTCTGAAGACAAGCATCTGATGATATGTCTATGGTAGAAAATGTAGAAACATTGATCTGTTCTTTACCTGGCAGTTAATGTCCGCCAGACCTGTAAACAGCAAGTGTTTTACGATATTTATATGTCCGGCTTTAGCAGCAAGATGGAGACACGAAGAGCCTTCAGCATCCTAAAAACACAACAGATTGAAAAGAAGAAGCTGGTGTCTTTATATGCAGATCCATATTGGCAGACATACAAAGACATACGCCAATGTATAGGTGGACACAGACGTAGAGAGACAAATAAACGGAAAGAGAGAGACCGGTAGGTAGACAGACGGATGGCTTAATGGAGGGATGGATAGACAGGCATACATAGATGGGCTTTTATATATACACATACATATTATATATACACACACCCAAAAAAATTATATATATATGCAGTTAGGTGCAAACAGTGCAAACACAATACAGTGCAAAAACAGTAGAAAAACAAAACGACAACACAAAAATAAGACACTTAGCGGCGAAAGAAAGAAAAAGATGAAATGACGTACAGAGTAGCAGCGGTTGAGGTAGTGCAAACAGAATATAGGCATAGATATAAATATAAACATAGCGGCGTAATGAAATAATAACAGGGTAAAGGTAGTGCAATAAATAGTGAACAATGTAAGTTATGTGCGTGTGTGTCCACACAGGTTAAAGTGTGTCTGTGTGTGTGAGGGACAGAGAGTTTTATACAGTTCAGTTCTTTTAGTCTTGTACAGTTCTGGGTGTATATATGTGTGTGTGCACGAGAGAGAGAGAGAGAGAGAGAGAGGGAGAGAGAGAGAGAGAGAGAGAGAGAGAGAGAGAGATTTTTGTGTAGTTCAGTCCTGGGTGTTGAGGAGCCTGATGGCTTAAGGATGGAATCTATTACACAGTTTGGTTGTGAGGGCCCGAATGCTCCGGTACCTCTTACCAGATGGCAGGAGAGTGAAGAGTGTGTGTGAGGGGAGGGATATATATATTAGAAATACTACAGATGGACAGACAAAGAGGTTGACAGACAGATAGACAGACAGACAGAAAGAGAGAGAGGCAAATACATAGATGGACAAATATAAGTAATCACAGACACAGAGAAAGAAGACAGTTAAACAGTTTTTTGCAGACATACTGTACATAAACACGGATACATATAGATAGACAGACGGACAGACAGACAGTGCGCTATAATATTAAGGACATGGTGTAGCTTGAGGACCTTGTTGGAAACAATGGCTCCAGCTCTCAGCAGGTAGTGTACTGTATCCAGCTGATTGTTCTCACAAGCATCCATCAGAGGTGTGCGCTGGTCCTCATCACATATGTCCAGGTTTGCACCAGCCTGACCAAAAAAATAAAAACATTTCCCTTTTGAAATGTGTAAATAAAAAGGTCAGGGTTAACGCACATGGTTAAAGCTGGGGTTGGTAATCTGGAAAGCTTGCAAAATTTGAAAATTCTTTAGGGCTCCGGTTAAACCCTCCCCTTCCTTTGGAGTCCTACCAAAGCCACGCCCCTTTTACATGCACTCCGACTTCAGGTTCATGCACGGTAGGGTTATGGACAAGCAGGGAGACACTGGATCATCTGATTGGATAGAGGATTACAGTTGTTTTTTTTCAAACCTCTTTCAGATCTCATAAGTTATTGATCACGGCGTAAAGGTGCTTTCAACCCATAAAACAGTGCGTGTACGGTTAAAAATCCACCAACAACATCTTTAAAACCAATCCCAAATATACATGAGGTGCATTATTGCTGACCTGGACCAACATGTGGCAGATCTCTTGATGTCCAGCTTCAGCTGCTACGTGGAGAGGCGTGCGTTTACTCTGGGTCTCCATCTTAAAGTTCGGATCAATTCCATCCACTGAAAAAAACAGAGAGAAACATCAGCGTCGTAACGGTGATTTCATGAAGGGTGTAGGAGTTGGTGTTGTTGAGTAAAGAGACAACATCTTACCAAGCATCATTAAGACCTTCTGCAGCTCGCCCTGCTTAGCAGAGATGTAGAGCTGTTTCGGGTGAAAGCGAAGCTTCTTGGGCCTGAAAAGAAGAAACACAGCAGACATTGTATCAATCATGAATATATACTTAAATATTAATAACACAAGCAAAAAATACACAGTATATATTATCAGTTTCATACTGTTTAGACTTTAGTTGTAGAAGCTGAAGTCTATTTTTCTTACTTCTCTGCATCCAGTGCCAACAAAATAGTTTCCAGGGTCTCCTTAGGAGGTGCTATAGGGGGTCCAGCCCCAGCTCCTCTACCCACATGATCTGGAATGGTGGCTTCTGGGGTAAACGATAAATTCCCAGATCTGGATAAAGTGCTATCTGCTCTTCCTTCCCCCAATAAGAAGAGGAGAGATTGCCTAAAAATAATGTCCATCATTATTCAAGTTGTCACTCAAAAGACAAAAAAAAATTTCCCACCAGTTTTTATAAAAGTTTCGATGACACAAAAAGTTTCCTACATAAATACAAGCTGTTAATACTATACATCACCACCAACCAACTGGGTGTTTGATTACAGATTTACTTCTAATGAAAGCTAAATACCATTCTTAAATGCATACGTATACCCGTACCCCCCAGTGGTGGTGTCTGCCTTGCCCTCTGAAGTTGCCGGGGTGCTTGGACTCTGGCCCAGGGGCACTGTAGAGGTGGTGTCCGCTTTGGCGATGGTGACTTCTTTGGCCTTGCTGACCTCCTCGCCGCAGTGTGGACAGAAGCTCTGGCCTTTCAGTACTGACGCGCAGTGCCGATGAAAGCGGTGAGAGATGTTCACCTCTGGCTGGCATTCCATGAAGGTTCCCTGCAGTAAGGAAAGGAGTTGAGCTGAGCTTTATTCAACCTTCTTCAGAGATCTCGGATGACAGCAGGGAAATGAATAAATGAGCACCTACTGCTCAAGCTACAGACACACTCACCGCCCTACAGAAGTAGCCACAGCCAGGGCAGCACTGATGTTTGATCATTCCTGTACGATGCTCCTCACACAGCACCAGCAGCTGCACAGAGTTCGACGGCCTCATCATCTCGTGCTTCAACACGGCGCTTTGACACCGACTCAGCTACATGGGAATAAAGATTTAGTGTACTTTAATAAAGGAGCTCAGATGTAAATCCTTTTTACTTTATATCTCATATAGTTGCACTAAGGGGGTAATCACACTAGAGGTGTGATAGAAAAGCGACTGACGTGAATGACAATTCGCGGCTGTCGCTTTTCGTTCTCAAATTTGTCGTGCGACATTCAAGGCATCGCATTTTGGTCGCCTTGTTCAAGAACTCATCAAAAAAAATTCAAATGTTTGAAATTTTCGCGAATGTCGCAAAACGAGGATCTGACGTGTAATAAGTCTCAAACTCTTATCAAACAGTCCGTACTTGTCGCGAGAAGGTCGCCAAGTTTTGCTTGCAAATTATTTGTTTTTTATTTTGCTCGCAAATTATTTGTTTTTCGTTCGCATGGAAAATCAACAAGTTGGAGACTTCTACGTGGAAAGTTTGAGACTTGCTGTCATCTGCCATATTCCGTATATTTTGTCATCATTTGTATTTTATTCACATTTTGTTTGCGCTAATAATGCGCGAGTAAAACGTGTATGGTTTGAGAACAAAACTCAACTGATTCACGACAGTTTTTTGCCAAACATCCGCAAACCAATCGCAAAAATTGCCACGCGACCTCCTTTCAACTTTTACGCGATATACGTATTTAAGCCACAAAATATCGGCTTGCATGTGGAGTCACAAATCAATCATCTTGCTGAGAATTTCAAAAGTCGCAAAAAAAGTAAATATTAAAAATTAAATTCCATTAAAAAAATAATAATAAATAATAAAAATAAATAAATAAATAAAATACAAGACAATTCAGACAATTGTCTTCAGTCGCTTTTCTTTCGCACCTCTAGTGTGATCACTCCCTAATAGTTCACATCAATATAAAGAATGATGTCCATATACATTATTACATGATGACTGGACTGTGATTGGTCAGAAGTAACATTTCCTAGTGGTGAATTTGCATTTGGAAGTATTTACACGTGTTTCAATGACGCATCAATGCAATTAAAGTAAACCATCATTAGGCTTAAAAAAAAAAAACCAGATGTCTCAGAGAGAGACAGCAGAAACTCTGAATGGCCAAATCTGCTACATTCATAATACGAAGAAATACACTGGTGAACTCAGGAACAGAAAACCACAAAAAACAGCCAAGCTGGATAACTGGGGAAAAACACAAGTTCACAACACCCAGTCAAGTCAAGACTACTGTCAAGAAAGTAAGCTTATAATTGTCAATGTCTACAATCAAGCGATACCTTCATGAATGTAAATACAGAGGGTTTGCCTCGAGATACAAACCACTAGTAACAGTCAAGAACACAAGGTCAAAACAGACTTTGCTAGACAACCTGCCCACTTCTGGAACAAGATTGTTTGGACAGATGAAACCAAAGTGAACTTGGGTATAAGGGAATAATGGGAAGAGACACGTATGGAGAAGAAAAGCAAAAGTTTCTTGATCTAAAGCACAGCACATCATCTGACAAACATGCTGGACATGGGCACGTATGGCTGCCAGAGGTACTGGGGTCACTGGTGTTACCTGATAATGTGACTGCTGATGAAAGAAGCAGGAAGAATTCTGAAGTGTATGGAGCTATACTTTCTGCTCAGATTCAGTCAAACTCATCAAATAACACTTTACAGTGCAAATGACCCAAAACATACTGCAAAAGCAACCCAAGAATATCTTAAGGGCTTAAGAAATCGAATGTTCTTAAAATAGCCGGGTATGTTGTCAACTGACAGAAAAACCAAAAAAGCAAGCAATAAACAAAGGTTGCTACTGTAAACACAAGGCAATGCATCTCAAGGGAGGAAACTCCAAGCATTTGTTGATGTCCATGGGTTCTAGACTTCAGGCAGTTATGAACTACACAGGATCCAAGTATTAAAATTATACTTATTTGTATAGTTTGTCCAATTACTTTTAAGCCTGTGGAATAAAAAAATTTAAATACTTTTAAGCCACTCTGTATAAAAATAGCTGTAACTCATAGAGTTAATGCAAAGTTCCTTATATATGCATTAAATTAAAGATGAGGTAAATTCTTCAATGCCATCTAGACTGCTTCATTTTGTATCCACTATGGTGGTGTGTAGCAAACAAAAAATCTGGCATTGCCCAACTTATGGCCCAAACTGTATACACCTGTATTGCCTATACTGCATGTTCTCACCTGTCCATCCACACTCTCAGTGGCCATGCACTTCCTGTCGGCCAGCGTGAGGATCTCTCGACTCTTGGGTGTTTCTATTCGGCAGCTACACAGGGGAAGCTCCTGCACCATGTCCGCCGCTGATCTCTGTGTTGTGCTAGAAGCTTCCACACAACACACACACACCACAAGCCTTACTTTGGAGAAACTATTCAAGTTAATTTACAATATTGAATTAGTTTTTTTTATAGGCTGAAATGCCATTTGGTACATGTTATTAATTAAATAATGCACATTACATGCTCTACAAATCATCTTTTTTCCCAAAAATATCAAGCAGGAATAATCAAATTCAACAGACATTTAAACTAGTTTAATTAATGCTTTCATAAAGAAGCTTTAATGGAAGACCAAATACAACAAACATATGATTATGGGAGATACACCCAATTTATCTTTATTTACATGCTAACAGACTGGCATACAAATTGTACAATGTATTGACATTAAAAAAAAAAAAAAAAGCTTTCAAACATAGGTTGTGGTCTTCACCACCACCAGGGGGCACCCTTTCCTCTTTCTACTGAGAGCGCTCCACGGCTGAATCATCAGCATGGGAACAGTATCAAGAATTCAAACAATATTTTCAACTTGCTTGGAACTCCCAAGTTCAGTATATGGTGTCTCACCCGTGCTTTCAGTGTTCAGCAAGGCATCTTGGGCTTTCAGGTTAAGTGACTCTAGTGGAACCTCTGTGTACGCTTTGTCCTGGTCAGTAGGGGAAGGGACAGGAGTGGAAGCTTGAGCTGGAATCTCTAACTGAGTCTGGGCATTCAGACCTAAAAGTAGATCAGAAACAGTGAGAGTTCGACACCATTGTAAAACAACTCAGGGGAAATACCACACCCAACCCTAGTTTCGTGTAGCTATAACCAGTCTCTGGCTGGAACTAAGTAATTCCAGCTGTGGTGCTTTTTGAGTGGTGATTAGATCCCCTAGCATAAGGATTGGTGATCCAAGCACAGGGATTTACCCCTTACAACCTTAAACAAAGCATCTTGGTTACTTCCCTAACTAATGAAGTTACCTGGGCTCTGCTTTGTGGTAGGTTTCTTTAGGTGAAGTCACTGCTGTGCAATAAGGATGGGAGGTGATAAGATTTTATTGATACTGATGTCATTATTGTTTCTATTTATTGATTCCTGACCGATTTCCTGCTTATCAAACTATACAATGTCTGCCTATTAAACATCTGAACATTGTAAAATAAGCATGGATTTTGCTGACTGCGAGATGATTGGCGAGCCAAGCAGATGGCTGTAGCCTCAGAGCTAGCTATAAACAACAGTCTGTTTGTAATCATCTAAAATGGATGAGAGAATACTTGTACAGCATTTGCTCTCATTTAGGTTTTCTTTGTCAAAGAAAAAACCTCCAAGCCTGCCTGAATGATGCTAATGTTATTATAGCATAGGATATTTACCCTCGTTAAATATGGACATGCTGATTGGTTGGGAAGCAATGACACCCATGTGTTGAGTCCAATTCATGGCATTCTTGAAATTTTACCCTATGCTGCGCCAAAAGATATTGCAGCATACTGCTGGTGTTTTCTGATAAAAGGGACCAATAAACTCAGAGGTGCGCCATTTCGAAGAACTGGCCAATTTGGAACCGGTTCTCAACTGGAACTGGTTCTCATTTCAATTCCCATTAGGTATGGGATCATAACACAAAAAAATTGCAGCCACATTTGATGGAAACCCAACACTGCAAATCACCTTGAGAGCACAATCGTCACTGTGAAGCATGGTGGTGGTGAGATCTCTGACTAATGCCCTCCTTTCTTGGTCACAGATGTTGGTGGACAGCCTCCTTTAAGCACTGCTGTACTTGAGCCATATTCTCTACATTTTTCAGTGATAGCATTTATGGTGATCTGTGGGATGTTGAATGTGTGGTATATTTTTTAAAGCTAAACCCTGTCTTGGACCTTCTCATGCTGTTTAGTTAGGTATTTTCTCCAAAACCCTGAGAAATAGGTGTACTTGTACTGACATCATGTGACAATTTAGCTGCCCACAGATGGGCACTAGTTAAACAATTATGTTGCTTATGAGGCAAGACACTCACATACAGATATTACTCTACCTGAAATTTCCATGGACTTGCTCTTTAACTTCTTTTTACGTTTTCTGGCAGGCCTGACCCAAGGGCTGTCTGCCTTTGCCTTCTTTTTCACCTTCTTCTTTAAGCTGGATTCAGAACTCTGAAGCAGACAAAAAAAAAAAACACCTTTGAAACAAATTCTGCATTAAATCATTAATCATTAAATAACAGATATATAATAAATTATATATTTTAAATGAGACTCCTGATGTTCATTTAAAAGTATGTAATAACAACATACAAACAGACAAACATTAGTAGACCACTGCCTCACTTCTCACTCTCACTCATTTCGCTTAATCCTACTATTAGGGTTGGAGGAGGCTGGAGCCTCTCTCAGCCAACACTGGGCAAAGGCGGGAAACACCCTGATCAGCTCGCCAGACCATCGCAGGGCAACACACAACCATTCACACTCACATCCACACTTAGGGGCGATTTGGAACAGCCAATAAGCCTGATGTGCATGTCTTTGGAGTGTGGGAGGAAACCAGAGTACCCATGGAAACACAGAGTGAACATGCAAACTCCGCACAGAAACGCCCTCGCCCGGGACTTGAATTCGGAACCTTGTTGCCGTGAGGCGGACAAGCTAACCACTAGGCCATTGTGCCAACCTACTGCCTTGCTAGTTTTATTCATTTCTATAGTAAGAGGAAATACTCCAAGGCAGTGGAAACATCTCAAATGGTTCCAAAGAACAACTTTTGCTCTTTTAACGAAAAGATGTCTAGTGCCCTCACCAGATCTGATTCATCTTGTTCTTCCTCCCCTTCTTCTTCTGCCGTCTCTTCAGACTCATGCTCCTCTCCAAGCTAAATTATTCATTAAAAAAAAATTATTAAGGTGTATACTCCAATAAATGACACATTAAACTGCATTTTTTAGTTCTTTTTATTATTTGAAAAATTTTTTTTTAAAAGTAGTACTCTCTTATCCCATCCATAATATTTAAACCAGCTGTTCCTGAGAAGGTGCCATTGATTGGAACATACTGCAGGTGGAACCTGACATTTAGGGTCTGGTTTTGAAAAGTGTGGTAGCATACCAATAACTAAAGAGTTCTCCAATGCCTTCAGAAAATACATTTGCAAAATATTGAGTATGCCTGTGTAGATTTCAAATTATTGCCAGGTTTTCCAGGATTGGCTGCCCCATTTAATTTAGTGCTGAGAGGAAAACATTCAGCAAAAGATGTCTTCCAGAACCCCCAAATTTAATGGCAGGTCAGATCTGGAGGTAACTTTTGCAAGTGATGGCATGAAATTGCTCTACAGTCAGAAAAAGATTGGACAAATTTGACCTGCACGGTGGGCACGGGGGGGCATGCCAGGGAAAAGCCTTTGCTGTTCAAAAAGAACATATGCAAATGACCATAGAGACAACGATCAGGACTTTTGGAATAATGTGCTCTGGCCATACAAATGGAAGATAGAGTTGTTTACCCACAGTCACAGTACACATGTGAACAGAAGGGCCACCAACCCTGTGACACATGCACATTCAACAGCTGTGAAACATGGTAGTGGAAATGTTATGGTTTGGGGTTGCTTCGCTGACTCAGGGACTGGGCAGTTTGCAGTCATTAATATGAGGCAGAATTCACAGATTAATAAAAGATGGCTTGAGGATAATGTGAGGCCTTCTCTCCAAAAGTTGGCGATGGATGCTTCAGCAGGATAAAGTTCCTAAGCACACTAGAATATACAACAAGGAATGGCTCAAAAAGAAGAAATGGAGTGGTCAAGCCAAAGCCCAGATTTGAACCCCACTGTAATGTTACAACTGAAAGAAAAGTGGTCAACAATTTCAACAAGGTGATGCCTGACAAGGTGACTGATAGACAATTACAATAAAGGCCATGCAAACATCTGACCGTAACTGGACATGGAAAGCAATTTTACATTACTGCATGATGATGATAAATAATAACGTTCACACCTGTGGGATTGAAGCCAGTCGACTCTCCTCTTGAGATTCTTCAGAAATTTCTTTTCCAGTCATCTCTTCTTCATCTTCGGAATCATCATCCGACTCTGATTCTTCAGACTCATTTTCTGCTCGATCCCCGTTCACCTGCACGGCCTCTTTTGGCTGCTGCAGAGCAACGAGCAAAGAGACTTATTAAACTTACTCATGCATCCACGACAGAACCCACTGTCTACACCCATCAACAAAATATCTACCATTACTGCACTAAACCTCCACATGCCACACTCACTAGGTCATAAAACAGCACACCAAATAAACAAAGTTTCAATATACATAAAGGTCCTCAGTAGACATGGTGTGTCTGGTTTGCTGACCTGGAGAATAGGTGGCGACTGGGGCACACGCTGGAACATCTCCAGCACTGTGCGCTGCTTTAGCACTTTGGACTTCTTCTTGGGAACAAGGCTGTATGTTCCCATCTTTCTCTTCTTCTTCCTCAACACAGATGCTATTGAGTAAGCAAAAGTCTGCAGTCAAATACCAACATATTACCAAATGCAAATAAACCAGTTTGAAGATCTGGTTCAGTTACAGAAGGTGTTTACAGAAATGTATTACAGAATACATTTTCAGAATGTACAGTTAATATCTATTAACATTTTTCAAATTACAAGGCGCAGCCTGCTTCATGGCATTTTTTCAGGTTTTTAGGTCAGATCTGGGATCTGATTGAGTCACTCCAAAACGCTGATCATTTTATGAAACGTTTACTGACTTGGATTTTTGTTGTGGCTCTTCATCAACCTGGTGTTTTGGGTCTTCATCTTCAGCTGTCTAACAGAGGCCTGTGGGTTTGATGACCAAATAGATTGGAATCTGGAGCTATCCGTCATTTACCCTATCTTTAGCCCCACTTTCATGTGAAGAGAAGCAGCCCCACCGCACAATGCTGCCACCACCATGCTTCACTGTGGGTGTGGTGTACTTGGGTGATATGCTCAATTTGTGACCTGAACAGACCTTTAGGAATTATGCCCAAAAGGTTCTATCTTGGGTTCATATAACAGTAGCACATTTTGGAATACTTCATTAAATTTTAGGCAGGTTGGATGTTTTTTTTCCTCATGAACAGGCTCCTGTATGGTCACCCTACCCCATGGTAACACGGAAATGAATAACACGATAGGTAGTTGTGGCATGCAGACTGTGACCAGTACTTGCCAGGCATTCTTGCAACAGCTGCTGCTTTAATGTTTTAACGTTACCATCAGTCTCTTGGCATTCTCCCTCATGAATTTTCATCTTTTCCCCTTGTCAATTCTGTCAATTCAGACAGTCTTCATTGTCTCCAATAGTTAAATCATTTGTACTCCTCTACAGATCAATACCTTCCAACACGGAAATCCTGTACATGCTTTGTAAGGGTTTTTTGGACCATGGCTTTAGCAGTCAGATGAAACCAGGAATGACATCAAGAAAATCTGACATTAACAGCTGAATTTTACTTGAGGTTAATCAGTCCCTCATGTCTTTTCAATTCATACTTACAACCTTATAACACCACAAGCAATGAGGGTGGGGCTAACATATAGTCCTTTTTGAAATGATTGAAGGCAATCTCTGCAATTTTTGGTTTCCCAGCCATGGAAGACTGCATCACTGTTGGGATTCAAACCAAAAACTTGCATAATTTTCATGTCCACTGTACTTTTTTTGTACAAGTTTTAACTGTAAACAACAGTGCACATACACAAACCTAAGATTATAAGGGTGATTCAAATGGTCTGTCTGAAGGAGTGGCCCAAGATCAATAACTAGAAGAAACTAGAAGAAATTACAGGAAGAAGGGCTGTTATTCTATCCATCATCAAATAACAGATTTAGGTACTGCCTATAGGTGGAGCTCTACTGATTGGTGCCTGAGGCTGGTGTTATAAGAGTAGCCCGACTCCATAAAGGGCTGATTTAACTTCAGCCCTGGAGGAAATAATTAAATAAATCTCCCCTGCATTTCCCCATTATGGTCTGGAGTAAAAGCAGGAAAGGTTAACAGTTTTCTTTTCACTGCATTTCACTAGCCGATTTCCATGTTTGTTTTACCTGCCTTGTTAGTTTAATTATCCGTTTAACAAGTTCGTGTTCCATGCTCCTGTTAATGTTTGCTGTTGTTTTGCCTGTCCGAACGTTTGTCTGCCTACCTGAGTTAGATTCTGTGGTTTTTGTTCTGTGTGAGTCTGAGTGGTGGTGTATGAGCCTATATTTTTTGGGGTTACAGTTTCTTTCCTAATAATAAATCTGTTTTTTATTGGTGACATGGCATCCTTATTGGGTTTCCTGTAGTGCCACGGACACAGGACAACCACGCAAATTATGTTCCATGCCTCATGGCCCCCCCACCCCCCGAAAACATGGACATGATTATGCTCAAAATATCAGGTATTACATGTTGTTTATATTAAAAGATTAATGATTAGCAATAATTTGAAATCTCTCTATTGACTAATAAGAATCTGGTAAATTAGGATGTAACCTGTGTGTGGCTTGGCTGGTGTGGCGATTGGTGCTGGTGTGGCATCAGTTTGCTTCTGAGGTAGTTGGTTCTGAGTGGGCGGAGTCTGCACAGGTGGTTGAGCTTCTGATCTGTCCACACTTTCAGTTTTCACCATGCTTGGCTCTTTAATTTCCCTGTTTAAGACCTACAGAGACCAAATGCATCAGTTTAACTCGGATTTACATCACACTAAAATCACAAGACTGTGACACAACCGTGTATTTACACTATCTGGCAACAAAGCTCTCGTGTTGCTCGGTATGCTGTGACCGTTACGGTCATTGCTTGTGGGTGTGCATGGTCCAGAGATAATGCAAGACTTCATGAATTAGCAGCACAAGCTAACCGTTCTAGCTATGTGTGCTCACCATATTTCTGGCACTTCCAGCCAAGTTTTATTTCTTTCTAAATTAATATTGCATGAGAGGTCAGATATGATACGTCTGGTTATTTTTCTATTCTTATGAAGGCCACTCTATCTTTTTTTGTGTGTCAAACAGTACATGGGAACTATTTACAGCTAGAAACTAAACTTAGGACCATGTACACCATAAAACTGGTGTAAGGATAGAATTTAAGCTAGAAAAGAAATGGTAGCCTTTAGTTTTTTTCCCCATTTCCATATATTTCAAGTTTTAAAGCTCTTGGATTCATTGCACTGCTGAATGGCTTATTTCTACATTTGCTTTCTGCATCTTTTTTTTACCCACCTCATGCAGTAGGTTTTGAACTGCTAGTTGAACCTCACATTACCTTTAGTGCGTGATTTGAAGCTGGCCTGGACATGGTCTTGCGTGCTCTGTGTACTGTCACACGTGGAGGCGTGTCCGTAGCAGTGCCATTTTTAGTCTCGTTTTCCAAGCACCCCTCAGCCAGATTGGGCCCTGTGCTTGTACTAGTCCTTAGAGCTCCCTGGCCCTGGATTATTGATGTAGATGAAAGAGGGAGACTTTTAGCTGCGTACCCAATGGGTGAAGTTCCCTTGGGAGACCAGTTAGTCCTATGTTGGGTGGCCGGTGAGTCGTCCTGGGCCATTGGAAAAATATATCCATTACTGCC
Source organism: Tandanus tandanus (assembly GCA_039654325.1). Classification (NCBI taxonomy): domain Eukaryota; kingdom Metazoa; phylum Chordata; class Actinopteri; order Siluriformes; family Plotosidae; genus Tandanus; species Tandanus tandanus. The sequence continues at coordinate 23,638,810 of JBCNYH010000026.1, forward strand.
CATTGTGGAGCCATGAGGGGGATCAGTTTCTGAGAGTCCATTCTCAATGGCATGTGATGGGGTGGATGACCTCTGGACATCGATATCCTTCTGACCTTTGTCTGGTTCTGTGCTTTTAAAGGTCCCGTTTAGCTCTTCTGTTGTTTTGAAAGGTTCTACTTGCCTGATTGAGGGCTCCTCCACCCCTAATGGACAAAACAACATGATGTACAGTGATAGAAAGCAAAAATATGGAATGAATATTTAATCAGATTATTAAGTTATAGAGATGAAATGCAATTAAAAATGAAATTACCCTTTTCTGCTTCGTTGTGTGAGTCTTTCATACTCTCAGGCTTCATTTGTTCTCTCGTCTCTGTGATCACTTGGACCAAACCAGCAGGCTGGGGGAAAAAAACAAAAACAAAAACATAATTGGGCTAAAAATGGCACAAGACTGACAAAATACACTCGATTATCTTTAAAGAGAGGCCTATTGTATCCTCAATGCTTTGTAGGTCCTAATAGCCTACAGGGTATCAAATTTAGCAGTTATACCACATGGTGAGAATCAGGACAATTTGCTGCACATGCCGCAGTTTCAAAGAAAGATGCTCAAAATCACATCCTCTCCCCTGAAGAACAGTATGAACCACAGCCAACTCTTTGATTAGCTCATCATATACATCTCAAAAACATCTTATTTTGTCAGTCTACATGAGATCGAGAAGGAGAAAAACAAGGAGTCGGGAGCTTATCCTTGGGGAATGCATCTCAACAACACAACCACACAACAGGGGCTTTGATTGGCTGGCGAAGACTCCATTGGAATAGGGAATCCTTTAACAGTTGGGTTATTAGGAAATATGCGGAGTGGAAATGATCCTGAGAGATTTGTTCTCAGCCCATGAGAGTTAATCAAGAGCATCATTTGCAATTCCATGCTACGCAGTGAGAGATTAAAAAAACAAAAACAAGAAAAAGATATTTTGCGTACACATATTTCCCTTGTGCTTCCTACTGAAATTTGAGCAAACAAAATAAAGACATGCTGCTAAAACCAGATCTCCTTAGACCCATCATTAACGCCTCTCAACCTTCCCTCGCTTTCATCCTACCTTCCTCACGCTCTCGTTTTCTTTTCCTTTTTCTGCTTGCCCCTGTTGCATTGAATAATTGTATTTGGCCTATGGCCCAGTTACTGTAGTGAGTCCCAGCTGCTCATCAAATCCCACACTAAGCAAGTATGACATCTCCAAAACTGATTTGGTTCCTGCCCAAAGTCCTGAATGCACAAATGACAACAGCAGCACCTTTTTACCCCCCCCTACATGCAACATGCAAGGCCTTTGACCAGAAAGTCTGACCAGTTATCGTGCTCTGAATCAAGTCAGAAATCTTGTAAAGAAACAAGAACAGCCTCGGTGTGAATATCTGTCAACAAAGATGAAAGAGCTAAAGGGCAGGCGTCGAGGATATGAACAAAGATCAGTGAACAAAGATCTAATTAACACAAAGAATGGCTTGCTGGGACACAGTGACGCTTGAACTTGCGTTTGCCCAAACAACTTTATAAAGGGAGGACATCTAATGCAAAAGAGGCAAAGCAATCTGGTGTGTCATGCCTCAAATATGATTCTGCCATAGCCGGTCTGCTCAACACAGAGCAGGGCTTGTTCCCTGTAGGATGTCAGTCAAAATGGCTAACTGATCAATCCAGGACCATTGAGCAAAGAAGAAATGCATGGACTCTGCAAGAGAAAAAAACAGATTAACATGACCAAGGAATCTAAAAAAAAAATCTAAAGAAAGCCTGAGAAACATTAAGCAAGTGCTAACTTGCAGTCTCTTGAGAAGGACAGAAGCAGGCAAGTAGCTCCATCTACAGAGACAACTGCAAAGCAACTAGAGTTATACTGTACAAGCATTCATAGCACACGCTCATTCACTGACTCACTCACTTGCCAGCCTTCAACATCTACTGTAGTGATTTTCAGCAGCCATGCTCAAAAGGAAGGAGGTCAGAAGGTGTAGTAATTACAGCAAAATCCAGGCTCTTCCCCTGGCTGCCCCTCCCCCAGCCATGCCTTTGCTCCCCAGAAGCTCTTCATCTGATTGGCAGCCACGCTGGCTGCCTTCCACAGGACACAGAAAATGGCTGCCGTTCGTTGGAACTGCTCTCTCAACAAAGGTCGGTCCTTCTTTCTGTTTCCCTCTCTCACCACAAGGGGAGCCACTTCATAATAAGAGTCCCCCCCACACCTAGCCAACCCTGAGAAGTTCTGGCCCAGCAAAACCAAAAACAACAAGGCGAGAAGCTGTCAGAGTGAACCGTGGGGCGTTTCTGCGCAAAGGCAGCAGGGTGCTGCTGCACTGACTCCAAAAGGAATCTCTCTTTCAGCAAGATCTAGCTTCCAGTGTGGTCTTGGTGTCACTTCCTATTTAATCGAGAGTGGTAAACATGGACACACCAATGATGTTCCACAAAAACTCAATCTTTAATTAAAAAAAAAAAAAAAAAAAAAAAAAAAAAAAGGTTTTTTTTTTTGTTTTCCTTTTAACCCCCACCCCTTCCCCCCACAAAACCCCACTAAATCACTTTCCTCCAACCGGAAAA
>JBCNYH010000026.1:23657383-23670863 GCA_039654325.1 Tandanus tandanus
CCCCCCCCCCCCCCCCCCCCCCCCCCCCCCCCCCCCCCCCCCCCCCCCCCCCCCCCCCCCCCCCCCCCCAACACACAACAAATAAAAAACATCATAAAGCTGTTGAACCTTTGGTCATGGAAAAGTAAAGTAGGAAGGATTAGGACTAGGACTTTTTTTAACACTTTTTAAGAGGCAGGATGGATTTGTGAAATAAACAAAAGTATATGTTCGACTGAGCAATCAGAGCAATAGAGGAGGCAATCTTAGTGTAAGGAAAATTGCAATGCTTAAGGAATCTTAAGGAAAATTGCAATGCTAATAAATCCATGAAACCTATGTTGAAATGTATGAAAATGAAAATGATAGAATCCCGGGCATACCCCTAAAAATTACGTATGAAAAACCATGATGATTGGCAAAGTCTTTCTCAAGATATTACCTGGAAATTTTCAGGTGAAAGAAAAAAAAAAAGAAGGGGGGGGAGAAAAACACATAAAGCCTCATGGCCGTCCGGGATGCCTAATTATACCACAGTGCTGCTGAATTCTTAAAACGAATTCATCTGGAGGTTTTAATTCATTTACACTAACCAAAGGTTTGACAAGGTTTGTAGTTGCATTCGTTCTAATTATTATTTCTATAGTAACGGTTAATTCACAGCGAATTGGATTGGATGCGGTTTAACGTTGCCGTTTAACGTTACAGTCTTCAGTGTCACCACTTTGTAACTTATAGTTTTTTGTAATAGATTTTGGGAATCATTGACAACATGAGAAACTAAATTTTTATTTTATTCATGTTAAGTTTACCGGAATAACTTGTTTCACAGATGTTCCACAACATTAAACGCAAAGTCATTGATTGGAGTAAGATTGTTGCCAAGCTAATACATGTAAACTTTTAGTGCATTCAGAAACTCCGCCCAACAAAATTAATGGATGTGCATTACCAAGGTAACAACAATAACAGCGTTACCCCCCATACAGCCTCCAGCCAATCAGAAATCAGAAATATGGTGACGTTTTTGCTGCATACAAGCACAAATACCCTTGTTGCTGATTGGCTGGAATAATGTTGTGTGGCTCACATTGTTTATTTCTCATTTCTCAGAGCCAGGGCTGTGTATAAACACCCTAAAACAAATTTTCAGCATGTACACAGAATAGACAGGTAGTGGTGATGTTCCCGCTCCAAAAATATCTATCTAAAATCTATGACTGCACCTTTAAATGAAACAATAAACTGGAAAACAAAATCAATAGTAAAATGTTTAGGAAGGTTATTGTAGAATAGTTAGGAAGGAATAAAAAAAAATTATAATTATTTCAGGCTGTCGTGTTCTTAAAAAATAAATAAATAAATAACTTCCAGACAGTATTGATAACTCCACTTCATGTCTGTTTTTTTTTATTTGACTTTCCTACAACAGCACATCCAATTCATGGTTTATTTCTTACATATGATGGATAAGACATATTTCTGTATTTGCCACAGTTACTATTTTCAAGATTTAAGGCATGTGTTGTTGACTGAGCAAAGATAATGACACCTGCATCTTCGTGCATTATATAGTTTTATGAGGAATAAGGAGTTGGGTGACATCATGTCTAGTTTGCTACATCAGGCAATCTAAAGATTAGCATGGAAATGGAAGAAATGTCACATGTTCTAGCATAGTGGAGCTTAGAAAGCACCATTTTGATTTGAATCCGTTTGCTACAAATCTATAATCTTTAAAATGCCTTGTAAGGATTAAAAACTTAAAGCGAGACGCTAAATACTTGCAATAGAAACAGACGAGTGTCTAGAATTTAGTCCCTTTAAAATATTTAAACCTATTTTTAAACTTTTCACATATAACATCTCTATCCCCTTGTTTTATCAACCCTTGCATTTAATTCCCTAATCAAATCATAACAATTTATTTTATTACAACTGAAAGAAATGCTGCATTGTAACACAGTGATTCGCTGAGAATGATGATCAGTCAACACAGTCTCATTTAAAATGTGAGTATTCCTTTACACCATTTAATTTTTTCTCACAGTACTAAAATGTATACTCACAGTAAAAAAAAACCAAAGAAAGGAGTGGACAGTCTTTCATGCAATTTCTTTTGTTTGATTCAAAGATATAACAGATATAGCAATGGTTAACACTCTTGTATGAAAGCGTATTGCTGTTATGCCAGAAAAAGCAAAACAGGCTAATACCATATTATAATGTAAAACATTTATAGATAAGATGTTTTCATGCTTTAACAACATAAATTTACGGTATAAGAAATGATTTACATCACTGTGATTACTTAAGCCAGGGATAATGTACAGGAAGTAACCCCAACACGTATCGCAGGTATCTGATTCACCCTGGTGTGTTTATTTTGTAATATTGACCAGCTAGCTGTACGTTATCATGTTTATTACATGGCTACTTACTAAAGAGAATTTGACAATTTGACAAAAAAATATTGATTTTGAAATGATTTTATTGCTAACGCCAATGAGGTGCTCCATACCATCTAGAACAATGATCTGTTATACTTAACAAAAGGGTTTTATAAAGAAATAACAGACTGCTGAATGCAGTGATTGGCCAATCAGAATTCAGTATTCAAATTAGCAATTGTAATAATTGTCATGTGGTGATAAATTATTGTTATGACGTAAAAACCTTTCGTGAAACATTAGAATTTCATGTTATAACAGGATTATGTGGCGAAGGGGAGGTGGATATTGCTGAATAGTCCCTGAAATAGAACATAGCGGGGACTATTCAATTCAGTGACATCCACCAAGCCTGAGACAAATAACTGTTTTAGTATATACTACATGGGTACATAAAGCAAACACAAAAATAAAAAATGTTATTTTCTTCTTCTTCTTCTTTTTTTTACATATCGTAACCATTACAGAGGCAGGTCAGGTGAGCTCTGAGTGTTCTGACCAGAGCTAAGTGATGTGTAGCTAACAGCATGTTATATCAGAATGTAGTATAAACTACACGTAAGCATAAGTAAACCCTGCTCCATAACAGTGTGTTTACACTGGAAAGACAAGAAAAATAAACTAAAATGACATTTTTTTGTTTTATTTTTTCCATTTTAAAGAGCGATAATGATGACGCTGCCTGCTTCAAGTGATCTCGACAAACTGTGAATGTCTGTCATTTAGTCTGAAGCGTTATCCACTTGGGATAATGATTTTTAATCCCCTGCCAACATATAAAGTATATTGTTAGACTATAATGTATGTTTAAATGAGGAAACAGTTAAAATTAGAAACCAGGCTCTTTCACACGAGTTGACTGAATTCTATTTTATGGTTGTTCATTCTGCTGTTAATGAGCATGATGGATTTTTTTTGTGACAACGTGGTAAGTTTTGTATGTTGTAATAATGTGGAAATATGTTATTACATGAAAAACCTAGTAATCACAGATATTTCATGTTATAATATGATACTAATCCGGTGTCTTTTTTTCTGGAACGGCCACAATACGCTTCTGTACTCTTGACTGAAGATTTGAACGAAAATTAGAAGAAGGGCTACTTTATAATGACAGGAAATCACAGTAAAGTAAACCGACATTTGATATTACATTCAGGGGTTGAGGGACACACACACACACACACACAGAGTCAAATTCTATTTAAAAAGTGCCATTTTGTGCTTCAAAAAATTTTTTTTTTTGAAAGAAAAAAAAAAACAGTTTAAGGGTCTAAAGGATCAAATATTGGAGAAACACCATCCGAGTTTTACACAGCAATCACAGGATAAGGCCTCAACTGGGAATCCATGTTAAAACTCCATCAATTGTGAACAAATTAGCAAAAAAAAAAAAATAAAATAAATAAAAATAAAAAATACAAATAAAACATTCCTGTATATCCTGGATTCAGTGGGTTCATGAACATTGGTGTTTCTTTCCAGCCAATGAAACATCTTCTGGTTTGTTTTTGCGAACTCATGACGCACCTGACTTATGAAATGGTGACGGGATTATATTATTATTATTATTATTTATTTATTTAATTAATTTTTAAAATATCTTACAGGGTCTGAACATTATAAACTAATTGTAAAGTAATAACATTTTATTCCAAACTTCTTTTAAAGCAATATTTTCTTTTTTGAATGAACATTTTTCATTCATTGCATACTACATAATCAAATCTGAATATAATAACGACTAAAGGGGTAAGTAAAGTCTTCCTAAAATCATCAAAAAGCAAAATATGCATATAGTCGACATGCAGCGGAGGTGCCAACATCGCGAACCAGACAATCCGAGGAGACGTTACCATTCACCTTCCATTTCAGTCACAGAGGCGGCTCGCTGTTTCCTTCATTCATTCTTTCGTTTGATTTTTACTCAGATGTGTGCAAAGCAACTCGATTTCCATCTGCTCATGTATTCATAAATCAGACTTCAACCAAATCAAGTTATCTTGAAGAACAGCTAAACACTATATACTGGTAGGAAATGTGTATCTTTCACACCCATGTCGTTTCCCATTCATTGTATTCGCTTTCACTGGGTTTGTTTTGACTGCTGCTTTATTTGAAAATGGCTTTCAGGTGGCTCCCCTGTATTTCTGGTGCAGCAGGTCAAAAATCATTAAATCTACACCTAGACTTGTGCCAAACAAGCAATGAATATTTTTAGGAAACAGTGTGAACAATAACAGCGATTTAATCAAATTTCAGTGGGGATGAAGACATATAGCTATTATCAATTACCTGTACCTAATGGAAGCTGGAGCCAGTCCTAATTAAAAAATTACAATTAAAATTAAAATTAAAATAAGCAGCACCCCAAAAGCGCAAACCACTACTAAGCTGAATAAATAGCAGAAACCTCTGTTGGGCCCACTGTAATACCAAACCTAAAAAAAAATTGCTAAAGCAAATGTTAAAGAACATTTTAAAGAATTCCTGGATCCAGAATTTGATCCAGATCATCTATAAAAATTTAATGGAGTTTTCCTTGTTCCTTTTTAAGAACTCCTGCTAACACACAAACAAAAGAAAAATAACAATTAGAAAATAATGATTTAAAAATTGTAATAAATAAAATGATAATAGCTGTTGCCAAGCATGGTGCTAAAAAGCCTTGCAAAACCTTTTTTTTTTTTTTTTTTTTTTTTTTTAAACTTGTTTAACCCAAATGAACAAAATTCTAATAATATAAAGATTACATATAACTTTCTTTTTAAATTCTAGCCCATGGCCGATTTACTTTTAATGAACTTGACTGGTGAACATAGTGTAGAAACTAAAGAGTGAAAGGAAAGGAGGTGCACGCGTCTCAGTACTCAGTGCTCACGGAACTGAACTGCTCTCTCACCTAACAGTTTATCTGTATGCTTCTTCCTCTGATAAATACTTCAAAATACTACCACTGTGTTTACACAACCCAGAGCACCTTTCACTAATTTTTAATGGTCACCCTCGCTGACAATGCAGTTCGGATTCGGGGTGAACGGATGTGAATAGATACACTACTGTTTTATGGACACATACAGTAGGTTAGAAATGGTATCTGGGTATTAAAAAAGCGCACAATGGCCCTCCTTACCTGGAGCCTTTGACAGTCGTTTTTATAGAATAATCTATATTATAAATGTGGTGTTAATGTACAGCAATTACATCACTGAAAAATGTTTACATTTCACTTTCAGAATATTCATGAGCTTTTAGTGAGTGCTGTTGCTGTGGTGACAGGTAACCGTCACCAGGTATAGGCCTACCAGTGGCGAAGTCATAGATGTTGGCACCTCTGATGCAGGGTTTAAATGTAATAAAAGCCAACTGCCTTCTATATTTATAATAAGAGGCTACATTAAATATACTGTATGCTGGGGGAAAATATCAGTCACCACACAAATTTCAGAATCTGATCAGAATGCAAGCTTTAAATAAAGCTGTATCTTTCTTGAAATGTGCTGATAAAAATCCAATCATGAGCGACATTCCAGCCGCAGACTGACACCACAAAGGCCTGAGGAAATGTTCACAGATCAACATTAGAGTGACCACAGTTCTTTCAAAGCTAGCTCTGATTTGACTCAGCCTGCCTTTTGGGATGAGCGTCGCAGAAGGCCAGCCTTGGAAAACAAACGTGTATATTGTTTGTCACCGCATCACAGATGCAGGTTCAACAACATGTAGTAGTTCAGGAGTGCTACCATGATTAGGCACTGACTGATTCAGAGACCTTTTTCTCCACACTTCGGAGCGAGGAAAATTGTTTATATAAATCAAGTGAAAAAAATGACAAGATCCCTTTTAATCGGTTTGGTCATATTTGGGCAGGACGGCAATGCCTGGAGTGTCCAGCAGGGGAAGTTGCAGTTTTACTGACAGGCATTTTCCAGTGTTGCCATCTACGTCATGCTGGTGTTGAAGCTAGAGTTGGTACTGCTGCAGCTTTCCTCATAGGTAGGAGGTGGTTCTGGGAATGACAAGGAAGATACAAGTAAGAACACACTTCTCTATAAAAACCCAAACATGCCTCATAGCTAGAGGTGCAGTTTAATGTTAATGTTAAAGCTATTCCACTTTTTACTCAACGCTGTTCATTAATTTGGACGGTTGGCAAAATGTCTTCAGGATTACACAAAATCAATAGGAACTACTTTGGAAATCAGATATCCTGCTTTCTCTGAAGTGCACATTTATATTAAGTACCATTTGAGCAATAGATCGACCAGAAGAGGTTCGGTAATGTCATTTCTAAAGTTTCATTGGCTGATTCAATCAGGTCAAAGTATGTGTCTAATTTGTCCAGATCTTAATTAGCCTGAGACAAATGTCAACATGACGCCACTAGCACAATATCACTACAGTTCAGTTACTATATTGCACCATATGAAAGTCTTAAGAACACATAAGTTACGGTTCCTCCACACCATTTCCTTGTTCGTAAAATACAACATGATACTGATTCAGTTATAGCATCTCCCTGTGTAATGTCAGTCCTCCTTGAATAAGGCTACCATGTGACGCACCAGTTTGACTCCTTTTTTGACGTCTTTCTCAATTTAAGGTCAGTAGAATACTGTCACTCACCATGTGGATACTCCCAGCTGCTGTACTCTGGAGGCAGAATGAGAGGGCAGGTAGTGGGTACAGGTGTGGCATTACCGTCAGTGAAAAAGGGAATGGTGGCCCCCGTAGAGACACAGAAAAGAGGCGCCGAGCCCTCGGTTGACTGGCCTTGCTGACCCTGAGGGACAGCTTGGGCTGGAGTATGACTGAACGCCCCAGGGGACATGGCAATAGCCTGGCCTGAGTGGTCCTGCTGGGAGTGACTCTTGGTCGGAATTTCCTCACTGCTTAATGCTCCTGCACCCTGCACCTCTTCCTCGTCGTCCTCGGCTGGGGGTGCGCTTGGTACTACTGGGTCGGGGCTAAGGTTCGGCATGGCAGCTATCGCAGCTCCGTGCTGAAGTGGGGTTGGTGCAGGCGGTCTTATGGGGGTCAAGTTGACAGCAATGTTTCCGATGTAGATGGGCAGAGTGACTACTGTCTCAGGAGACTTTAATGAAACCTTGCAGAATGAAAGCATAAAAAACAAAATGCGATTATAGTGAAAGCTCTTGTTTGGTCAGACAGGAAGCAGAGCTGATTCTCAGACATGTGACTCAGTCTGAGCTGTCAAATTATTTCAAAGCCTTCTAGAAATATAAGACAGACTTTTCAATCATACTACCTTGAGCATGAAATCACTATTCCTGAAGTTTCCTAATTCATACTCCGGGTAATAGATAAATCGATCCGTTCATTATTGACACTGATTATCTGTTATCGGGTCTCGGGGGAAGCTGGAATCAATCAATCCCTGGCGGCATACACCCTGAACAGGTCATAAATCTACTTCAGGGCTGATACAGACACGGACACATTCACACCTAGGGGCAATTTGAAGTAGCCAGCTGACCTAATGTGCATGCCTTAGAACTGTAGGAGGAAACCAGAGTACCCTGAGGAAACCAATGCAAGCCTTACTGTGTAAACTCCACAGAGTAAGGTTACAGTTAGCCACAAGGGTTGCAAACATAGAACCTTCAGGTTGTGATGCGACAGCGCCATGCCACCCTGTGAAATTTATATTTGCACCTGCACCTATATTTGCAATTTGAGGTAGACGATGCCCAAATTGCATATTTATGGAAAGATGCAATTCTCCAGAAAGAAAAAACAAGGCGAGATAGGTGAAATATATTTATAGTACTCTGACAAACAGGTTTTTGTAGGTGTCAGGAACGACTTACTCCTACCTGGATGAAGTACTCGATGTCTATGAGGCTGCATCCAGCTAGGGCAGACTGAGGGAGTGGAGGAACAATGATCTGCTCCTTCCACTCTGCATGCTTCCCTGCTTTGACGCCTGCTCCCTCTACCTCCGCTATGGTCCTCAAATCGAACAGCGGCCGTTTCATCTTATAGGTCACTTTCTGCAAGGGAGCAAAAAAAAAGCTCATTGGAAAAGAACCTCAAAAGAACCTCCACACAGACGTGTCTTGAGGAAGCCCCTCAAGATTAAACTGAAGTGAAATATCAGACAGCATGTTTGCCCACCTGTATGAGACTAGCCAGGACATAGCCTGTGTCTTTTCCTGATTTGTTATGGATCTCTGTGGAGAGTCTGATGATTTGGCCTGGAGTGTATCCTCTCAGGTCACTGTGAGCCTTCAGCATGAGGGTCCCCGTCTTCACCAGGAAGTAGGTGAACTTCTTAGTTGTCATAGAGCAACTTGGTTGCTAGCAGACAAAATAATGTTTAGGATTGTGACTCAAAGTAAAAAAAAAATACACCTTGCTTGGTTTTGACAACATATTTCCACGAAGTATGGACTTGCTAAGTATTCACCCCATTTTCACATTTTGTAGTGGTTTGATGGTTGTCTCTTTGAGTAACGCCTCCTAGCATAATTCCTGTGAGGCCAACGTACGAAACCACCTGTCTGCTACACTCCCTCACTCATTTTCCAAACCACTTTATCCTACTAGGGTCACAAGGAGGCTGGTGCCTATCTTAGCCAACACTGGGTGAAGGCAGGATACACCGTGAACAGCTCACCAGACCATCACAGGGCCAACACACACACTCAGCCATTCACACACATATACACATAGGGAACAGCCAGTTAGCCTAATTTACATGTCTTTTGATTTTTTTTTTAACCAAAACCTAATTGACACTTTCACCAAAATGCTTCCTCACAATAAGGTATACTTACACTGATCAACCAAAACATTAAAACTTTATGAGCACTGATGGCGATGTGAATAACACTGACTATTTTGTTACAGTGGCACCTGCCAAAGCATGGGATGTATTACACGGAAAGTGAACAGTCAGTTCTCGAAGCTGATGTAATGGAAGCAGGAAAAATGGGCAAGCGTGACTTTGAGAACATTGTGATGGCTAAATGACTGGGGGGTGTCCCTGGTATGCAGTGGAAAGTACCTTCCAAAGATGCTTCAAGTAACGACATCCAGTGAACTGGAAAGTGTATCATTGGTACCCAGTGCTAATGTAGCATGAACAGCTTGTTGAGTATGGGGCTGCCTAGCCACAGACCAGTCAGGTGGTGTTAATCTTATGGCTGATTGGTGTATATTGTGATCACATGACATGATAAATCAGGTGATTTCTAATGACAATTGATTGCACCTCAATGAATTTACTATAAAAGTTTAACAGCAGGGGGTCAATAATTTTGCAACCACTTCATATCAGTTCCAGATTATAGCACTGCAAAATGAAAAATATGATGGGGTAAATGCTTTTGCAAGCCACTACACACTTACTCATTTGCTGAACCGCTTAATCCTATTGGGGTCGTGGGGAGGCTGGAGCCTATCTCAACTGACACTGGGTGAAGGCGGGTACACCCTGAATAGCTCCCCAGACCATCACAGGGCCAACACACACAATCATGCACACTCACACCTAAGGACAATTTGGAACAGCCGATTAGCCTAACGTGCATAGTTTTTGGACTGTGGGAGGAAACCGGAGTACCCGGAGGACACCCAAGCCATTATATATAGAAATTTATTTTAAGAAATGAACATGTCCTGGCAGTTCTCTCTACTTATATAAAGAAGTGTTAAGACCTCTCACCTCTATATCAGGCACCTCATTGAGGTTCAAGGCATTGAGAAGGTAGAAGGCTCTCTGTGACTTGTAGTCCTTAGAGAAGCGTGGTGTGTCTATTACAGCCCTGATTCTGTACATGACCTTCCCGAACGGGCCCTCAAAAGAAGTGGGAGCGTGGGCTGAAAAGGGTACAGTTAATTAATATGACACAGAAGTCATAATTAAAATAAAACACCAAATCAAATAGATTTTTCACTTTCTTCCCTGAAAGCACTAACACCACATGAATACAACACATAAAGACACTTAATACATTCAACTGTTGCCTGGGTGTCTTTATTAAATAAATAAAAAAATGCGTCTTACTGAAATGGTGGATGTAAAAGACTGTGGTCAGACTAGGACTAAAGAGCCGGAGCTCTATATAGCGCTGTCACTGGATGAGATCCATGTGATTTAAAAGCTTTTTTCTCCACCACACTAAGACAGTGACTTGCAGGGGCTCATTTAGTAGGGCTAATAATGGAAGCAGATGACAGAGACAAACAGGAAGATGGGGAGGGGGAAAAAAGCACAGAGCACCAAGATCCAATTGAAATGGTGAGGGATGCCATATTTAATCCTGGATTTTCTATTTGTCAGAGAGATTAAAGAGGTGTGTAATAGAAATGTGCATGGGTGTTCATTAAGCCTGTAATATATAGATATATAAATATAGCTAGACAGACAGACAGACAGACAGACAGACAGACAGACAGATAGATAGATAGATAGATAGATAGATAGATAGATACACACATTGTGCGCGAGTTTCAGAAGTGTTCGGAACAACCCAGGTCAGGTAAAGGAAGTTGGTTTAGCTATTTTTTATAAGCGAGCCAGGAAGTGTAGCAATTAACAATAAGTCAGGCAAAACTTGGTTGGAGGACAGACAGTCGTAGGCCTGTTGCTCTACTGTCATACATAAATGACCATAACATTGAACATCCAGTCTCTTATTTTCCTAAGAAATTTGATGCTTATACAAAGGACAACTACTAAAGAGGAGGCACTAGCCCTAAACCTAGCTATGCAACTTTTTGAGGTATACCTGTCTTCTTCAAGTAAACCCATAGGAGTGTATAGAGGCTGATAATGTATGTGTTCATTTATGTAGTTGTGATATCATTTAGTTTCATATTTGATTCATAATTGTCATTTTATTTCACAGTCATAAACTCCAACTTTTCTTTTACGGAGGGAGGTGTGACGTAACGGGCACATCCTGTACCTATGATAACGTAACTGACACATGTATATCTACTATGACAAAGCTGTCTCCAATCTTCGCCTCTCATCTCTCAGAAACAACAGGCCTACGACTGTCTCTCCTCCGACTAAGTTTTGCCTGACTTATTGTTAATTGCTACACTTCCTGGCGCACTTATAATAAATTGCTAAACCGACCACCCTTTCCTGACCTGGTTTGTTACGAACACTTCTGGAACTCGCTCCAGTCCGAATCCGAAAGCACATGTATCTTCTGTGATGTAGTGATGATGTTACAGACAGCTATATTAGCTATATAAGTGTGAAAACTACTCTGTTGCTGAACTGCGGACTATGGACAGTGGACAACCTGGGACACCCAAGAAACAAGGTCACGTAATGACCGAATGTTATACTCTAAAAGGAAAAAGGAGAAAACAGTCTATTGCGCTTATCTCCTCTAGAAAACCTTACCAAATGAATAGTATGGTTCCTAAAGATTATGTCAAGCAGTCTGACATTAGAAAGGAATACGTTCCTTATGTGTCCGAGGGCACAGTATTACTTGTTGGCGCAACCAATCCAGTACCGTTCAAAATCTTACGAGATACTGGGGCAGCTCAATCTATTTTAATAAAAGGTGTATTACCTTTAGATTCGAGTTCGGCCGCCGGTGAATCTTTAATGTTACAAGGTTTTTATTATTGGCTCATTTTTAATAAATTGCTAAACCAACTTCCTTTAAACCTGACCTGGTTTGTTCCAAACACTTCTGGGACTCGTGCCAGTCCGTCACAAATCTTCTTATCGGCGTTTCTCATTTTCTGCCTCCATTCGGCGAATTTTGGCCTCTGCCTCTATTCGGTGTTTTCCGTCTTCTGCCTCCATTTGGCGGATCTCTAATTCTTTGAGACGAATTTCTCTATCTCCACCCTTAACTGCCCCTGAAGTGCCTCGGGAGTCATTAGAGTCTTGCGCAGAATCATCTTCTCCCGTCATCTCTCTTTGGTGATCACTACAGTCTTGCGCCGACCCTCCTGGCAGCAAACCTTTTTCAGTTAAAGCTTTTTGTATTGCTTTCTTTATGTCTGCCTTCTTTTTTGAGAAATACTGATTGCGACCCTAAAATCTGATTGCGAACATTTCGGGAACCCTGTCGAAACCCAAACCTCGCTAAGTTTGTCAGTATTCGCCGCTCCGTGAGATACTAGCTTAACCCTAGCCTTAACAATTGAGCCCCCAATGCCCATATTTTTATAAGGTATTACGATAACTTAGAGAACAATGAAATCAATAACAACTTATTCTTCAAGAGCTGTTATCAGAAGCTTCAAGTTCACTTTCAACAATTGGGTCACACTTGTTTATAATGTCCCAAAAACAAATTTTTCCTCAAAGGGTTTTAGATTTGTGACAATTATACCAACACTCTGACAGCAGAGGGCATAACATGACATCAGTGGAAATGTTATCATCATGCAGAGCCGTGGAAACTTGCCTTGCTCTGATACTCTTCAGTGAAAGGGCTGGGTGAGTAGTTAGTACATACAGGAAATGAGTTACCACTTAAAGCAGTCTGTGTTATCAGCCCATAATTCTATACGTACTAAATTACGACCTACAGAACCAAAGTAAGTGAATAAATTGGGTCATAGGTGAGATTAGGTTTACCAGAACACCGTCACGTAACCTTTCTGGGAAGCACTTGTAAAAAATTACACCCTCCACGTCAACAAAGAAGCAATTAATCAAGGTCCAGCTGACTCACTGCCCACTAAAGTGTTAGCAAACACATAGCATCTAAAGGTTTCCAGGAATATTACAAATCAAATAAAAACTGAAAAGCATATATTTGAAAATTTTATTCTAACTGTTGATAACATTAAGCGTGCAATTAAAAAGTAGAATTTTTGATTTCATACTAGTAAAAAAAAAGTTGAAAATTAAATCTAAATGATTTGAAAAAAAAAAATAGAATAAACAGCTGTATTATATTATCCTACTAAGGCCACACGAAGGCTGGAGCCTATCTCAGCCAACTCAAATGCAGGATACACCCTAAACAGCTCACCAGACCATTGCAGGGCCAACACACACACACACACACACACACACACACACACACACACACACACAC
>JBCNYH010000026.1:23682155-23701296 GCA_039654325.1 Tandanus tandanus
CACTGAACCATCCTGTGAAACGTAAAAAGGTACTTACACACCTAAATAATCTTAAAGCTGATATCGCTTTTCTCCAGAAAACGCATCTCCGGGTTGCTGACCAGTGTAGATTAAAGGGAGCATCTGAGCATCAGGGAGCCTGAGTTCTTTGGAATAATTTTAGGTCTGGCGGCACGGTGGTGTAGTGGTCGGCATGCCCCTCTGACAACATGAAGGTCCTGGGTTCGAGACCTGTTCTCGACAACAGCGTTTCTGTGTGGAGGTTGCATGTTCTCTCCGTGCTTGCCTGGGCTTCCTCTGGGCACTCCGGTCTCCTTCCACAGTCCAAAGACATGCACATTAAGCTAAGTTGCTGTTCCAAATTGACCCTAGGTGTGAATCTGAGTGTAAATAGTTTGGTGTATTGGCCATGTGATTGTCTGGCGAGCTGTTCAGGGTGTACCCTACTTTTCCCAGTGTTGGCTGAAATAGACTCCAGCTTCCCCGCATCCCTAATAGGACGAAGTGGATCAGGAAATCAGTGACTAAGTAAGAGTTTCAGGTCTGTTTGTGAAGTTTCTCAGAAGAACACCGGAGTGGACATTTTGCTGAGACCTGGCAACCCGGCACATAAATGTTTAATGAGTCATGCTTCATATTGTTACATACTAATGCACGGCTTTTCCACTCAGAGCTGAAATGAATCATGCCATCTTAAACTTGGTGTAGTGGTTAGCACGTCCGCCTCACAGCAAGAAGGTATTGGGTTCGACTCCCGAGTTCAGGTGTTTCTGTGTGGAGTTTGCAGGATCTCCCCATGCTTATAGGACTAAGTGGTTCAGTATATTAGTGAGTGAGATGAATATACCAGAAGAGTACTCCGCATCCTTACCCTTGTCAGCCACAGAGAGCATGCTGCTGACATATTGCTCCTCCACCACCCATGAAGTGTCGTTCATCTTGCTGGAGATGCCACAAGAGCCCACGCAGTTCACCTTGATGGCTGAAAAGAAGAAAAAATGAGACACCGTCAGTCACTAACCAACATTCAGTATCCTTAATAACAATTCATCAACAATATTGCCCAGTTGTCACATGACACCACCGTGTTACTGATTATTTTCCCATAACAGATTGCCCAATTGTCTTTTATTTCTTTCTCAGAAGGATAATTCCCGACAGCGGAGCCATTACAACCATTACGACCATTTCAGTTCTACTGAATAACTTGATACCTCATCTGGAAGTTTATTATACTTCACTGCAACATTACTGTTTGCTGCTAAGCTCTCGTGAAGGGCTTCGTTTGGCCAGTGAGGTCATATCACTTCTCCATGAATTATTTTTGTACTCGTCATAAAAGCCAACTGTTCAAACTGAACAACATGGAGAAGAAATAAAATGTACAGTGGCCTGGAGGAAAAACCTTATTTATTCATTCATTTTTTAAACCGCTTAATACTAAATAGTGTCGCGGGGAGGCTGGCGCCTAGCTCAGCCAACTCTGGGCGAGGGCGGGGTACACCCTAAACAGCTCGCCAAACCATTGCTTGGCCAACACACATACAACCATTCACACTCACTCTCACACCTGGGGTGATTTGGAACAGCCAATTAACCTACTTGTGCATGTTTTTGGACTGTTGGAGGAAACCGGAGTACCTGAAGGAAAACCCACGCAAGCACAGGAGAACATGCAAACTCCACACGGAAACGCCCGAGCCGGGGAACCGAACCCAGGACCTTCTTGCAGTGAGGCGGACGTGCTAACCACTGCGCCACCATGCCGCCCCTGGAAGAAAAACCTTCACTACAGAATTTCTTGGCCTCACTCGCTCTCACTCATTTGCTGAACCGCTTAATCCTACTCGGGTCACGGGCAGGCTGGAGCTAATCTCAGCTCGCCAGACCACGGCAGGTCATTCACTACATGTTCAATCTGAATCTGCTTCTGAAAGAAAACGCATTTAAACTTTCATTCAAAATCAAGGGCGGCGTTTCGGTTTCAGCCATTATCTGAATTCAAACTGAAGTCATCACGCGTCCATCTTTTGCGCTATGACATGTAGCCGTCCATCAACGTAATCAAAGTGTAACATGCTTACACCAGGGAAATTACACCTAGCTAGTGAGGTTTGAAACAGCTCAATAAGAATTGACTATTTGTGACTACAATTGTTGATAAAAAAAAAAAAAAGTACTTTGTTTTGAGGGAGGGTATATTTAGTTTTTTAAAGCTGAGGTGTCAATTTAGTAGGAAAAGTTCTTCTTTCTGTGTCTGTTTACCAGAATTCAGCTTCAACGATGTCTGATGGGTTTTCCCAGACTGCCACGCAAATTTGCACATGCAAAACTACCCCACGGTGACAAATGATAACAGTATGACGCATTCTTCAATAAACCACTAGGTTTTTTTTTTTTCACTAAACGGTTTGTAAATGCCAGCCTTTACTTCACTTGAAAAAGAAACAAAAATTCCGAGTGCCCTGTAAATAAGGAAGACAGAGTTGAGGTTACTAGAGGATTTTGAAGAGGTAAAAGTGAACAGAAAAGCCTATTGAGTGAAACGGGAGAGAAGGAGGGAGTACTCTGCTTGCTGGGAGTACTGTATGGATGAGGTCAAGCCTAATCACCTCACGGTTGTAGCACAGAGTCCTTGCTCACAAACACACCTGGCTAGCCTCGTACCTCCAACAACATCCCCCCGCAACATTCCCAGAGCGTCATGTTTCACATCCACAGAGACAAAGAAGCACTGAAATACCCAGAGGAGAAAGCGGGGAGATTTCCACATTCGTAGGTGCTTTACATCCTGCTTTCATAGTGAAATTAAAGCTCTTTTGGTTTCACTCCACATGACGCTTGCGTCTAAAACATTCGGAGCGAGCAACAGGATGCATTCCGCAGTTTCTTGTTTTTCAAGACAGAGAACCGCAAATTTCCGACAACACAAATTCAATCCGTCATACGGCTGTGGAATTTTAAGACTTGTGGTGAAGCGTTGGCATGGGGGCTAAAACGACATCCTGTTGACACTATACACAAACACCAGTAGCAGATGGCAGCGCTTGCTGGCACTGAGGCCTCTCCAGCTCAGCTCGGCAGGAATAATTGCGGAATGCTTTAAAGGAGAAAAGCAGGAGAGGGTTCTCGGAGTTTCAGGCAGCTTGGGGTAGATACAATACTAAATTAACAGTCAGACCATCTGTGCCTTGGCATCTGAGCCAAAATGAAAAGTTCAAACTGAAACAGCTGGCGATATTACCTACATTTGTTATGTACAGCCGTAAACGTTTTGTCTATAAACGATCAATGTTCGAGCTGCGACTTTGCAATGGACGCACTGCTCATGGGTCATATGCTGAGTTTGGCCAGTTGAGACAAAAAAATTATTTTCCATATAAACAACCTTGAATATATCTTCATTTTGGGGGAACAAGAGAAAAGACTCTGAGAACTCATCTATTTGTCTAGTTACTAATGCCAAGGAGGTTCAGTTTTACCCTCGGATTGTGTTGGATTGTTAACAGAATTACGCAAAAAGTCATGTGTGGATTTTCATTCAATTTCATTAAATCACGGGTTGGGATTTGGACAAGTAGGACTCTATTACATTTTTTTGGAGATGATCCGGATCAAATTCTAGCTCCAGGAATTTTTTTAAGAATTCTTTAACACTGGCGATTTTTTGGAAGTGTCATATTATAGCAAGCCCAGCAGGGGGAGCTGTATACTTCTTGTGATAGTACTTTCATTGAGTGATAGGACAATGGTTTTGGTTCGTATGCCTCCTGGGCTTGAAAGAGGTTTGCGCTCTCCGAGTGCTCTTTTCATTTTATTTATTTGCCCATTTTTTTATGGGGGGTGTTCCTGATTTTCTCAGAATCACATAATTACCACCAAAACAGGGAGGGCCACGATTTCCTAGTGATCACTTAACGTACCAGGAAAACAAACATATGCCACCCCTGCCTTCCTGAGAGCTCGGCTCTCATGGGCTACTGGCCATGGATGTCTGTGTGCATCAGCCGGGGTTCAAACTCGCAAACTGTTGATAGTGGCGCACCTTGCCACTGCACCACTCAAAAGCCCTTATTTGTCAATTGTTCTGTTATTCTATTTTTTTTTTTGCCCGTTTATTTGTTTGCTTGTTATTTAACCTGTCTAGCTGTGCATTTGTTTTTTTTGTATGTCAGTCTGTGTTCATGTTTGTCTGTCATTTTTTTGGTTTGTCTGTTTATCTCTTTGATTGGTTGTGTTTGTTTGCTTTTGTTTATCCGTTTATTCATCTGCTT
Source organism: Tandanus tandanus (assembly GCA_039654325.1). NCBI lineage: Eukaryota > Metazoa > Chordata > Actinopteri > Siluriformes > Plotosidae > Tandanus > Tandanus tandanus. The sequence goes on from JBCNYH010000026.1 coordinate 23,686,430, forward strand.
TACTGTCTGTTCATTTCCCTCTTTATTTATCTGGCCTCTTGTTCTTCCATTTGTTTGTTAATTTGTGGAGGTTCTATAGTCCCTGCACCAAAACCAAACAAATTGGTCCTAAATTTTTTCTTTTTTTACATTCTTCACAAAAAATTGCCAAGTTTCATGCTAAAAAAAACATTTTAATGGAATCCTATTTGAAGTAAACATTTCAAAAAGGTCATTTTGACACACAGTTTAAGTAACGTATTTCTAATTTTACCTTCAAAGAATTTTAGCTTCATCACATGAAACACTCCCTTATTTTGGGAAATGGTACGAGGAAGGTTAGCTGTACAGCCTGACCGTGTGACTATAATCAGACCTTCCTTTCAGATAAGCAAAAATAGAGTCACATCTGTAGGGAGGGAGAATAAACACCGTATGGAGCATCGCTGTTGTCTGTTATTTACAATGAAACAAATATCACTACAAACATGAACTGTTGTATTGAGACTTTAGTGTCAGGACATGAAGCCTCTTATATATACTCTACCCACGGTAATAAAATAAACAAATACAATGCGATTATGGACTTGCTTGCCTTTCTTATTGAAAGTCGGAATTAAACAAGTCCGACACGTGAAGTCAAGCGCAAACAACATTGAAGACAATCCACTCTATTCTGTACTGCCACCAGTTTTCTTGATGTGTTTCCCTTCTCAGGCCTCCACTTTACGCTTCATTGTGTTTGTGTTGCACAAAAATAGAGATTCACACCAAGTGGGCCCCAAAATGACGAGTAAACGCATGGCTTTTACATAACATGTTATTCTCCATAGATAACAACCTCCCTGACAATTTTACAGCAAAAACCACCAAGCGAACCATCAGAAACTGATCACCTTCAAAAAACATCCATTAGGAAGATTAATATTTAAGAAATAAAACCAGATGCAAAGTGCTGCTATGAAAAAATTCTTTTACCACCCTGTATTTCAACTGCGAGGGCATTTCTATGTGGGGTTTACATGTTCTCTTCGTGCTTGCATGAGGAATGGGTTTCCTTTGGGTACTCCAGTTTCCTCCCACAGTCCAAAGACATGCACATTAGCCTAATTGGCTTTTCGAAATTGACCCTAGGTGTGGGTGTTTGCTCTGTGATGGACTGGCGAGCTGTTCAGGATGTACCTCAATATATATATATATATATATATATATATATATATATTGGTTAATATGATATGAAATTCAGTATCTGTCACATTATCAACCCTTACTGTAGACTCCTATAGCTCAATAACCTTTTCTCAGACAAACCCTGCAAGTTGTTGCTATAGAAACGAGAATGATTTTATCATGCACATTAATTTATACCTTACAGCAGTAACTTGCCCAGGCCATGTTGTTAAAATTCATTATAACATCAACTCAACACCATCTCATCAATCTGCATCAGCCATTCAATGGTTTATTGTCCGAGTTGTGCGGTAGACCCCGGAGGATTGCCATTAGCCAAATTTCTGTAAGAAAATCCTAAACAAAAGGAGAGCAGTTGGAATCTCCCTGGCAACTGGCAGCCATTCTGCAGCCAATCAGATGTCTGTTGTAAAGCCACATAGACAGAATTTGACCCCTGTGACTTCAACGCCATTCAACAATGAGTCAGCATGCAGGCGAGGCCAGATCTGGTGTAGGTGGTGATACGAATACCTCCTTGTTCACTGACTAGCTGAGAAAAGTTTTCTAAAGACAAACTGAATCAGGAGCTAGAGTATAAGTATAATATGGGTGGATCCAAAATTAAAAGGGAACATAGATGGCTCTGTCTTCAAGCCAACAACAACAAAATAAAAACCACAGAGGAGGCAGAGGTCGAATAAAAAAATAAGAAAACTGTTCACCCTGTTCACCGTAATCACGATATATTAGCTGAAGTGGTACAAGAGATGTGTGGTGGGAGGAGGAAGAATCTCCCTTTACTCTCAACTGTTCTTACATCAGCAGAAGGCATAAAAGTGCATCACTACCCATGTGCAGCGAGGCAATATGAGACTCGGTTTCATTCCAACACATTTCTTTTGTAAGTTGCAAATCCTGAAACTGCCAAATAGGAACTTCACTACATTTGACTTTAAATTACAGATTTATCTCAAAACATGATTACTAAAAGTACATCACAAATAAAAATCTGTACCTCTTCAGACCTTAATTTTCCATTTCGAACACCAGTGGATCACCAAAGTATGATTCCTAACCCAAAAAACCCCCAAAAAAACCCCTTCAGTAAGCTGCTTTTCCACCTCCTTGTTTGGCTTCCTCATCCCATTTATGGTCTTTCCGCTCTCTGTGCCTTCCCTGCTCTGATTGGACGCCTACAGCCTTCATGCTCAGAATGGGATGAGCAAGGATCATATTGTGCATAGAGCCACCTATAAGCGTACTTTTTTTCTTGTGCATATTTCCCAAGTTTAAGGCCAGAATTTCTGACAAAAAGTCAGAGATAATTTTTCATTGAATCGGACTTGGAGAAAACATTTAGCTTAATCTGTATTTATTCTCTGCTGATGGTGCCACTGTGTGTGTGTGTGTGTGTGTGTGTGTGTGTGTGTGTGTGTGTGTGTGTGTGTGTGTGTGTGTGTGTGTGTGTGTTAGGGTGCATTGGGCTTTATGGAGCATGTAATATTTTTGGAAGGTTTTGTTTTACCTTCAATTTGTGTGCTTGTTAGAAGGACTACACAAAAATTTATGTGCAGATTTTCATGAAACTTCTACCAGAAGTGGGTCGTTGGACAAGGAAGACTCGGTTAGATTTTGGAGATGATCTGGATCAAATTCTGGATCCAGGAAATTGTTTAACATTGTGAGATAGGACAGTTTCTCTCATTTTGGTCCATATGGGGGGGTTATTGCTTACTTAATGGGGGCTTGCGCTCTCCAAGTGCTCTTGTTTGTATTATTAGGATTATTGTATTTCATTAGCTTATATTCAAGTTACAATTTCCTGTACTTTGAGCATGTGCCATCAAACTACACTAAAATGAGAAAACAAGGTCTGAGTATCACTTTGCTTTGGACTAAGTAAGCAGATGCCTAGCTGAAGAAGCATAAAATCCTAAAATAACAAATAATAATAATTAATATCATAATTAATATATAATAATAATAATAATAATAATAATAATAATAATAAGAAGAAGAAGAAGAAGAAGAAGAAATGCACTCAGTGAGTGCAGACCTCCACCAAGGTAGTGTGTTTTATATGGATTATATTGACAGATGATGTAGAATTATGTCCCCTAGTGGCCTGTTACACAATTATTTTTGATCTCTGTATTTTTTTCTTGCAGCACATTCTGGGAGATTTCTGCAATGTTAAAAAAATTCTTCAAAACTGTCCTGGATCTGGATCCGGTTTCGGATCATAACCAAAATAGAATCAGTTATTCGTTGGCCCAGGACCCACATTTGGTTAAAATTTCACAGAAATCAGTCGATTCGTTTTTGAGTTATCATGGTCACAGACACACAAACAGACAGGCACACATGACCAAACTAACTGGAAGTAATAACACTGACTCCTAGTATTTTACTGTGTGGTTCATGGTGAACTGTTCCAAACATTTAGTATTCCAAGAAAGAAACTGATCCTGTGACAAAGGTTTGCCCCCAGAGCAGGTTCAGATCCACTGAAACATTTAACAGATTGTATCACACCAGCTACAGACTTTCAGCTGAAACAGAGACGGAAGCTTCCCCCAAGGGACTTCCCTACTTTTGTCTCATAAACTACTGATTCTTGTGACTTAAAACTGGCTTAGTAAATGTGTTTTTTTCTCTCATCACAAACAATTATTATCTGAACCATCATCTGAACTACCCGAGCAGCCTGACTAATCTAAATTATTTCCATCGTTGAAAAATCTGCCTTGCCTTATTTAATCTTGCGGACAGCAGGATACTGCACTACCCAACAAGGAAGGTCCTTTAAGGTCACCAAACATTGGGAGGTATAATTGAGCTCACAGGGCTACACTGTCCCTATCTTTCAATGAGAAAACATCTGATTATTTACTGTTATCCATTTTAGATTGAGGTTATTTTTAGAGTCAAGGACAACATTACCAACAATTGTGAGAAAAATTACACAGAAGTGTAAGAATTTGTAAGATTAGTGCTTTTTTTTTCCTCTTTAGTATGTCTGCTCTTCCAAGGAAACATGGCATCAACCCAGTAGGGCAGAAACCCACAAGGTTCTTACCAAACCACCCGTGAGAACTTGATACAATTATAAAGAACCGCTTAAATGTGTCCATTGCTGAGATATTGATAGATATGAGATTTATTATAGCTTTAAAGCTCTCTTATCTAGTACGGCAAACAGCCACCATTGGTCACAAGACAAGCATAAAGTACTGTGCACTACCGGAGGGGGGGGGAAAAAACAAAAACCAGAAGCTGTGGTTTCAATTACAGAGGAGGGAAGAAAAAAAAAAATCACAGAAGTTGTGTGTTGCCTGTGATAGTTCATGCTGATTGCATATTCTCAGCCATTATGGTTCACAGATGCGTGAGACTGCTGTCTTTTGAAAGCTACTTAAAACCATTTTTAATAAAATATATAATGTATGTTTGTCATTGTGATCCAGAACTATTTATTAGTTCATAGTTGCAAGTTAGAGTTCTCATAATGGTGCAGAATCTACTCAAAAGAATACCCTTATAATTCCAGTTCAGTTTCTTGATGCTACAGGTGGTGTAACTTGGAAGCTCAATTGATAAAATAGGGCGATTGCTTTAGAATAATACTGTGGGAGTCACACAGTGCACATTCTTGCTTACAGATGCATTGTCTCATAAAGTTCTGTTACACCCTGACTACTTGCAGCCATAATTATGTCCAAATAAAACCATTTACTGAAGATAGTGAGTCATCTTTGCTGGAATTATCATAGAACCATCATTAGAACATCAGTGTATTAAACAAACAAGGTGAATAAGTAGACTAAACTAGGTTTACATGAATCAAATTCAACAAATTCCACTCTCTAGCCTAAACTAGATAATGAAGCGTTTCCTCTTTTATCCATCCATCAATTTTCATCCGCTTATCCGAGGTCAGGTCGCGGAGGCAACAGGTCTAGGAGGGAAACCAAGGCATCCCTCTATCCAGCGATACTCTCTAGCTCCTCCTGGCGGATCCCAAGGTGTTCCCAAGCCAGATGGGATGTATAATGGCTCCAGCAAGTTCTGGGTCCACCCCAGGTCCTCCTCCCGGTTGGACTTGCCCTGAATACCTCTAAAGGGAAGCGACCACGAGGCTTTCTAATCAGATCCCCGAACCACCTTGACTTGGTTCCTCTTTCATAGTTCTTCTAAATGTCTGAGGGAAGTTATTTTCTTTATATAATCAATTAGGTCACTTCTAGAAAACCAAAACATGGGACTGGGCAGTACACCTGTCTGGTGTACTAGTTAATGAATATATGATTTGTCCACTCTTGTCCAAATAAATAATTTAGGTAATGTTATTTTCGGCTTTTTTATTTTTGGCTTATCAACATGTACAGAAATTTGTATAACGTAAAGAACATTGCAGCAATGGGTGTCCAGCCTCATTGTGACTTGCTAAATTTCACCCAAAGTGAAATTTCATTCAAGGCTCAAAGGGACCTGGCTATTTTTGCACAGATTTTCCATGTTTATTAGCTGTCTACATTGAAACAGAATAGATTTATCACTGCATAAAGCCACTTCAAACACCATCAGCTGCAAGTGATACCTGAATAAAATAAAAAAAGGCAATTATACCCGAGACCGTATATTCAGGAAAGGATTTTTTATGCCACCGTCAGCACATCTGCTAGTATTAACCCAAGCCAGATTAACAACTGCAAAATGAGGTGCGGAAATGGAAGGTGACCCTGACTTAAATCTTCCTTTACTCCCTTGCTTTCACATTCTTTATCATAACAAAACAAATGTGATGGTGGTCAGAAACTGGAAAATTATCACTCCTGACCAAACAAAGTAATACAATAAACCTTTTAAAAAATTTGGTCAGAGTTCAGCAATTCTAGTTTTCAAACCATGAACTGCTTCAGCTCTTCGTAGTTCTTCTGTTGCTGTTCCAAAATACATCATGGAAATTATTTGGTTGGAAGCTCATCAGACCACAAACTAGCTCCAGGGCTAAAGCTCTGACCACTTTCAAACATCTTTCATTTAATTTACCAAAATGAAGACTTGTTGGGGCTTTTTATACCTGAGCCTTATGGCTTATCACAACCCAAACGTATCCCGGTTTCTGTAGCGTGAAGCAAATAGGAGTTTATCTCCTCGCTGGATGGGGCGCTAGTTCATCACAGGTTACCTTCCCAGTATATTTACTGGTACCCATTTATACTGCTGAGTGGACCTCTCGGTCAAGAACCCAGCACTCTAACCACTACACCACCAAAATTATTTCCAAAGCTACTTGACCAGATAAGCATAAGCTTATTTTTCCTCTGTGCTTATTTTCATTCACAAAAAGTTATATACAGAGTCTATACAGAGTTTTTAGCTTTACCTAAAAAAACCAAACATTACCATTTAAATTGTTCTATTTATAACTATACACTCTTTCTTACTTATTTGCCAAACTGATTAACCATTTTAGGGTTGTGGGGAGAATGGAGCCTATCTCAGCCGACACTGGGCGAAGGCAGGGTACACCTTGAACAGCTCGCCAGGGTCAACACACGCAACCATTTACACTGACACTCACACCTAGGGGTAATTATAACAGCTAATTAGCCTGATTTGCATGTCTTTGGACTGTAGGAGGAAGCCAGAGTACCCGACGGAAACCCATCCAAGCACATGGAGAACATGCAAACTACACACAGAAGCACCTGAGCCCGGGACTCCAACCCAGGACCTTCTTGCTATGAGGTGGACATGCTAACCACTATGCCACCGTGCCACCCTAGCTATAAACTGATTATGGGAAACTTCTGTTGCCATTCAATCATATTAGTCGCTTATCCAGAGCTTTCTAAGCATGGAATTGTAGGTAACTGGACTCACCTCATCTCATTTTCTGGGCTGCTTTATCGTTTATTAGGGTCACAGGGAGGGTGGAGCTCATCCCCAGCTCGTCAGACCATTGCAGGGCACACACACACACACACAACCATTTACAATCATACCAAGGGGCAATTTGGTACAGCAAATTAGCCTAATGTGCATGTCTTAGGACTGTGGGACGAAACCGGAGCACCCAGCGGAAACCCACAAAACACGGGGAGAACATGTAAACTCCCCGCCAGGCAAAAGGCTCGAACCCAGGACCTTCTTGCTGAGAGGCAGAAGCGCAAACCACTATGTCGCCGTGTCGCCAGGTAACTGGAATGTTACAAATGTATTTGACTTCCCTCACCTATAAATATTTAAATCCCCTGGTCTACTTCCATTAATTGAGAAGTTGTGCTGGTGATTTTGGCAAGCATCAATCACTCACTTTCATTTCAGTCATCATGTCAGGTGGGTAATTATTTTCAGACTATGACTAATTTTACGCATGTAAATGAGTCCCAGAACAGCTTGGAAAACAGCCCAGGTCTTTATCAACGAAAGTGTAATCACTCAGGTTGTGTAAGAGTCGTGGACAGAATCGAAAACTGAGTAGATTTCGGTCAGAACTTATCTACCGCTCTAATCTGACTGAGGCACGACAATTCTGTACATCCTTGTAGCTCAGTTGCCTCCTTTTCCCCTGTGGGTTCTGTGTCCGGATCCAGAGTCATTTATAGGTACCGTGCTGTGCTCTAACTTCCAGGTTCCTGCTTGCATCATATTTCACACTTCTTTGAGTGTGATCCAAAGTGTGTTACTGACCTTGAGGCGTAGCCTGAACTTCTAGTTGTACTGTACATATTTCCACTGTAAATTTCCCTCTGTTTAGATATTTGTATGTTGATATGCTGTACAGTCCACGTTACTGGGTTGTCATTTTTGCTGGCCTTGCTTTTTCTTTTTTTTTCTTTTTTTTTCTTTTTTAGTCTGTACGTTTGGACTAGGTAGGGACTTACCCTACCTATCACAAAAATCACATTTTACTCACATTTCCTCCGGGTGTTACCTTCTGTCTCATGAGCATTAAAGGTCAACACTACTGGTAGATTTTGCATTCTGAGAAAAAAAACAAGCACTGAGGGAATGCATAGAGGATGCCAGACATCTATCTATTAGTCACTGAGGATCTTTCACAGTTCACTGAAAAGAATGCAAGCAATGGAAACATCCCCTTTCCATTTTCCAGCCTTAAGGGATTGCCGGTTGCTTCATAAGTATTACAAGCAGGGTGCAAAAAGTATTGGTATGTACACTCACATACAATGAGATACATTGATGAAACATTGATCACTTAATCCTATCAGGGTTGCGAGGAGGCTGGAGACTATCTCAGCCGACACTGGGTGAACAGCTGGGAGACCAAACCGCCAAACCATTGCAGGGCAACACCAACACAATCTTGAACATATGCACTCACACCTAGGGGCAAGTTTGGAACAGCCAATTAGCCAAATGTGCATGTCTTTGGACTGTGGGAGGAAACCGGAGTACCCGGAGGAAACCCATGCAAGCATGGGAAGAACATGCGAACTCCACACAGAAACTCACTCGCCAAGCCTGGGACTTGAACCCAGAAACTTCTTGCTGTGAGGTGGACGTGATAGCCACGACACCACTGACCCGCCCATGGTATTTTCAAGTAAATAAAACAATACAATAAATTGGTGCTATTTCCGGTTTTAAGAGTCACGATTTTACTTTCATTTGAATTTCCTTCAAGACAGCTTTAGGGTTCTGAAATTATTGAGGTTAAATTAACAAGGTTGTTTCAGTGTACTCTCAGATCACACCATCTGACCACAATCTAAAAACAGACCAACTGCCAATTACCAAACCCCAATCTGCAGCGTGTTTCCTTTCCTGCACCATGGCCTCATCAAGTCACTTTTAGTGGAGTGCATCTTGACTTGACTCACCATCCCTCGACCTACAGGATCAACTTCATAGAGGCTTGTTTCTGGAAACTCTAGAAATATGAACTCCTTGCTGTCCAAACAGCTGAGTCACTGGCCATCTTCATTCGAAGGAAGAAGCTCCTAATTGGCCCAGCAGAAAGGTATTTGGGAGATTACAAGTTAGGATTAGAGTCCCAAAGAAGCCATCTGTGCCTCTGAGTCCAAGGGTACAAATTGGTTTCCGTAGCTATGAGAAATGGCACTACTCTGTCACAACAGCCAGTTGTTGGTGTTCGTGAGCTCATGAGTGTTGAAGATATGAGCTAGCACAGTTCATAATGCTGTATAAGCAAGTGTTGGAGGAATCGAGTTATGGGCTTCACCCTCCCCATAATGGTGGCTAGTGGGTGCGAATTGGGAAATTACCAAATTTGGCATCCTTTATTTCATTTTCCGAGTAATTAATCCTTTATTAGGGTCGTGGGGAGTCTGGAGCCTATCCCAGCCAATTTCAGGGAAAGGATACACTCTGAACTTTACAGGGTCAACACAGATATACACATCTAGAAGCAATTCGTAACAGCCAATTGGCCTAATGTGCATATTTTTGGACTGTGGGAGGAAACCCAAGCAAGCACAAGGCAAAACATGCAAACACCAAATGCCTAGGCTCAAACCCAAGACCTTCTTGCCATGAGCTGAAAGTGCTAACCACTACGCCACCGTGCCACCCTGGCCTCCTTCTTCACTATCCACTTAAATGTTCCTTAAATAATATGAAAAAATATCACAAAGGTCCTTGTATGTCATTGTATTTATACTTGTACAAACTTGAATAAAAAAAGTTTGGGCTTAGAATTCTTTAGGATTTTATTATGAAACCAGGCTGCAAGACACAGACGAGACCTTCCAGATTTATTTACTGCTACAAATTACAATTTGCTGATTCAAACCATATAAGTCCATCAACATTTTAAATGCTACTGTCTGGATTTTACTTAAATGAGTAACTGGCTCCTTATCAGCTCTGAGAGCAACCCTTCACATGATTACTTACTCTCCAGTGAAACATTACAGGCTATAACCTTGTCAGATCTGTGTGGCTGATGAAGAAAGCAAAGGGCCCTTTGTTCGGAGCACTTTCGTATCTGAGAGAGTACCTGCACCCAAACTCAGAATCATGGCTGGGAAATTCCCATGCATCTGTTGGGGTCATGACTCGAGTGCTAGTGTCATGGCTACAGCATTCATCAAGAACTACACAAACGTTTTCTTGTTTAAATGCCATGTTAATGTGTAGAGATTGTAGAAAAATGTTGAAATTCCTTTTTAAATTACTTTTACTATGCAAAGCTGCTTTGCGACAATGTCAATGTAAAAAGCGCCATACAAATTCAACTGAATTGAATTGAATTGTTGGGTTTTTTTTGTATTTTTACAGATTTTCCCCCCATTTTCGACCCTAATTTTAGTGGTATCCAATTCCCACCTGACAAGCATTGCCTTCCCTATCACACGACCACCACCAACCAGGGAGAGGTGTAAGCATGCACGTGCCCCCTCCGTGACATGCAATGCTACCACCCGCCTCTTCTGGAACTGCTGCGCATGCGTATTTGGGGGCAGCCTAACACACTCGGAGGGAAAGCACAATCCGCCCCCTTGTACGAATGAGCTCACAGACACCCATGATTGGCTGGTGATCAATGTGAGTGACAAGGAAGTGGGCGTCCCTCCCGTGAGAGCTCGGCCAATTAGCTCGCATGGACTCCCGGTCACGGATGGCTGTGGCATCAACCTGGATTCGAAACATCGCGATCTCCAGGTTGATAGTCGCGCACCTTGTCAATGTGCCACTCGGGAGCCCCAGCCCTATTTTTAACTGAGGAAAATTTCAATTCCAGTTAGAACTACCTGTCAACAACAGAAAGGCGGCACGGTGGCATAGTGGCTAGCATGTGTGGCAAAAAAGCAAGAAGGTCCTGGGTTTAAGTCACAGCTCGGCGAAGGTATTTCTGTGTGAAGTTTGCATGTTCTTCCTGTGCTTGAATGGGTTTCCTCCCGGTACTCAAGTTTTCTCCCACATTCCAAGACATGAATATTAGGCTAATTGGTGGATCCAAATTGCCCCTAGGTGTGAATATGAATGGTTGTGTGTGTGTTGGCCCTGCAATAGTCTGCAATAGTCTGACGACATGAATAGGCTGAGATAGCATGAAAGCTAAAGCTTTTGAACTTTATCCATTTGAGCTGGGTGTTTCGATAAGAAGGTGAGGAAGACAAAAGAAAAGCTGACATACATAATAAGGAAAGGTGTTAAACTAAGTAACATCTACTTAGAAGTTGATGACAGACAAATTGATCGTGTAGCATATAACTGAAAGCATTCAACCCACTGGAAGAATGTCAACGGTGAGGGTGGTTGACCAAGGAATGTGTGACATTCCAGTCTTCAATCTCTTCTTTAGCATTCTCTGTCTAGTTCTCAGCCTTCATCTTCAAGAAAGATCAAACAGATATCAAAAACATGTACAACACGTACAATATCGTGAAGACCACGCACAAATGAAAGACAATGGTCTAGACAGTTTCACACACATTCTTGTTGTAGTCAATGCAGCACGTCAGAGCGATTCCAGGGGTGAACAAATTACAAGCCTGGGATCCATGGACAAGTAGATAGCATGTTCAGATTATCAGTCTCTTCATTCATAGTCTATATGGACATAAATTAGGTGGCATGGTGGCATAGTGGTTAGCACACTCGTCTTACAGCGAGGACGTTTCTGTGTGAAGTGTTCTCCCCCCTGTGCTCGAGTGGGTTTCCTCCGTGTACTCTGGTTTCCTCGCACAGTTCACAGACTTGCACAATTGGCTAACTGGCTGTTCCAGTTTGCCCCTAGGTGTGAACGTGGATGTCTTGCAATGGACTGGCAAGCTGTTCAGGGTGTATCTCTCCTTTGCCAGAGTCGGCTGAAATAGGCTCCAGCCTCTGCGCAACCTTAATAGGATTAAGCAGTTTGCCAAATGAATGAATGGACAAAGATAATTAGGCTATTCATATAACCAGCATTTTTCTTCTCTCTCCAACAACACCAGCGAAAGAAATAAATTAACTTTTTCAAAAATGTCACAACTCCTGGTGCTTTAAATACACTCTAGTTGCGTGACAAATTACAAGCACAGACTGCATCCTAAACCGCACACGTTAACTAAGAACCCTGTTTGTAGCTATTATTAGCCTCTAACTATTATCTAACAGACTTTTTTAATGAATCAGTAATTCACAGGGATGTGAAAGCAATGATGGAACTGAGCAAAATATAGAACATCGCAAAACTGGTGAACACATCTGCTAATAATAGTGTACCTAATGCACTTAGTTTGTTATACTCTGAGATGAAATCACATTAGGCAAAATAACAATTAATAAAATTCTGGATATCCCAAACAGAAACACACTGGTGTAAGTTTCCTCCATGGACTCTCGTTTCCTCCCACAGTTCAAAGACATTAGACTAACTGGCTACACAATTAATTTATTATTTGTCCACCAAAGCATTATGACTTCAGGACTTGTTTTTAACCATTTAACCATTTTAACGCCATATCGGTAGCCCCGTGGAGGCTGCGAACGTAGAACATAGAGTAAATGTGCTGTAACCGGTTGTACCAACCACGCGGAGAGGGTAAGAGACAAGCGTTTTTTCCGTGTCCTGGCAATTATTAAAAGCCAGGGCGAGCATGCTGAAGAACTCTCCAGAAAAAGGCGAGCTAAATGGTTCAGCAACATCTCCAGAGCAGATTTGGATGTAAAGATCCGCGTTTGCAGTCACCATTTTATTATAACCGGCGGGTGCACATGGAAATCTAATATTTTGTGTCTTGTTTTGTTTATAATAATGAGAAAGCTACTCATTAGACAGAATTATATTGAAAGCAAAGCACAGACTGAGAGAAGGTGTGTGTTGTTAGCTAGTTCGGCTGGGTAGAAGCAACAAGTTGAGACCACGCTGATTGAAGCCCCAACTGTTAGCATGTGCTTCTTTTCTACCGGCACATAATGTGCAGCTGTTTTATGTACTAATATTTTTTCATGAACATTACAGACTGCCCGGTGTTCAGTCTGCACTCGTTTGTGATACATGTTTGTAAGGGTCATCAGTTCCGTCACACAAAGCTAATTTTTGAAGGTATCAGTGCTGTGCAGCGAGGGCAAGACTATGAAAGTAATTAGAGACAGCTATTGCGTCAGCCTGCATCCTTTGTCGTGGAAACTGTTTGTGTGGCCTCTAGTATGGGAACGTGCTGTTGTAACCGGGGCAACGCCTGGTCACCTGACCATATTGAAGTCCACCTATTTATTATTGAGGGTTTTTTTATAGCTATTTGTATTTGTTTAATCCAAACATTAAATAGATTGTATTCATAAATATCCAAATATTTGTCGAGAAAAAATATCTAAAACACTATCCAGAGTGGATAATGCTCGAACAGGACATGGACAGGACACACATGGTTTGTTAGAGTCACTTGGACCAAGCTGCATATTCATTATCACACTTTAAGTGGGAAAATAAACCATAAAAATCTCCTTTTAGTTTGCTTTTCTTGTGTTTCTGTGCAGTATACACTGAAACTATGAATATGTATAAAAAGACACTGTTACCCACAGAGTGCTCATGCCGTGTACATACAGCACACCTGACCTGCCTCTGTAATGGTTAAAATATGTAAAAATACACTATAAAAATCTCAATTTAGTTTGCTTTTCTTTATGTTTCCATGTAGTATACACTAAAACAACTAATTGCTTAACTGACCTCTGAGACTACTCAGTGACATTTACCTTGCCATCAGCAAATAACTGTTGATTGTATTGAAAGTGTCCCTGGTTACAAATGCTTTATCAAAGTATGCACTATTTAGTAATCAAAATAAACCCTCAAGTTCAATGGCTTGTTTTAACCTGTTCTGGGAACACGAACCACAGCTGTTTCTCATCCTGACTAAGAAGAAAGGCATCACAATGATCATGCATCAACCCACAGTCTCTGGGAGAAGATCACCAAGACAAAGCCATAGACAGTGAGAGTGAAAGAAAAGCAGTGTGTAGGAGTCTGGGCATTCTGCCAGGCCTGTGGCACCATGCTGAAATCCTCCACAGAGGGCAGCTGGTGGATTAGCAGAGCTGCCAGGAGGCACATTGCAGTAAAGTTAGTGTCAAAAAGTGCCAGCGCCTTTGGCATGAGTCTGTACAGACACCAAGCTGATGCACAGATATGATGAATGCTACAATACAAGTCGTCTGCTAGACTAAACAAGGAGAAGCTACAGAAGACTAAGTTACAAATTGTGTATCTGATGACCATATGACTGTAATCCAGTCAAGAGATCTAAAATTTCGCATTTAAATTTGGGATAATTCCCCCAAAAACTCACAAAAACACACCTCTGTAAAACTACCATCCTTCCTTTGTAACCCATATTGTTTTGTAATCACTTAATACATTCATTAAAAAACTAACACTACAAGATCATCAGTTGATTGTACTTAGCCAGCTAACTATCCTGCTAAAGTAAACACCTGACTGTCTTTTTGTGTTTTTATTTTTTGTTTTCTGTATTCCGTATTCAATATTGGTAATGCGATGGAGTAGCGGTTAGCACGTCCACCTCACAGCAAGAAGGTTGCCGCGCGAAACAAAATGTTCAGAAATAAAATCTTTTTCCAGAGTAACATAATCAGATAATAGAGAACTCGACATTTAAATCGTTAACTATATTTTTAATGGGTCCATATCTGTGTACCCCAGTACCTATGTTCCCCAGTACCCATGTACCCCAGTACCTATGCTCCTCATCACCTATGTTCCCCAGTAC